>JASDQU011379290.1:0-23919 GCA_032191745.1 Picea mariana | reverse complement strand
TTTATTCTTTTTCTTTCTTTTCTTTTTCTTTTTCTTTTTCTTCCTCTTTTCTTTTTCTTTTTCTTAATTATTTGCAGAATGGAAAATAATTTGACAAACAAAAACACTTAAAGAGATAACATTTCAATCACCAGTTGATCTTATAAATTATAGGTTTATAACAATACCTTCTTGGAGGAACGGTAGAACTAGATCGGAAAGTATCTCCAAGTGACTGGATCATTTTTTCATTTCTGAGCACCTTCTTCAACTTTTGGAAAGATATATATCTTGCGTTGAATATTCGTCCCTATCGGACCATCCTCCCATCTTTCTGCAGCTGGATTCATTTTCACATCACTCTATGTATCCTTTTAAGTTCAATCTGATGTGGTTCCAGGACCCTGACTTTGAGTGATTGGTCACTAAGGTTTGGACTAACCAATCCTTTCTAAAAGAAGTTGACGTGCAGAGACGTCTTGCGTGGAAGATGAAACACTTAAAATTGAAAGTTAAAAGTTGGTCCCATATACAGATTATCAAGAATACTCATAGACTCACTCAACTGGAAGATATTATTTAGTCACTGACCCAGGAACATTTCTTGGGAACTAGAATGAATGATATGGATCAACATACAAAGACCCTTAAGGAGGAGCAGGATAGGCTCTTGTTGGCTAAGGAAGAACATTGGTGCCAGAAGAGTAGAGCTATTTGGATCAATTGTGGCTATCGAAATACAAAGTATTTCCATCATTTTTTCCAGCTACATGAGAAATCATAAACATATTTGGGAGTTAAATTTGGACACTACAGACATTATTAAAGTACATGACAAGCTAATTCCAGTGGCCTTTCATTTTTTCAAAAATTCCTATAGTGATCAGGGACTTACAAACATTATAGACTAAGCTTCCATCACTAGTTTCTTTCCTAGACTCATCAATGAGAGGAAGGCCGATATACTTAATGTTTCCTATACTAAAGAGGAGATTTGGAAAGTTCATAATTCTTTCAAAAGGGATAAGAGTCCCGAACCCGATGGCTAGACCGTGGAATTTTACCTACACTTCTTTGATCTTGTTGGCGATGATCTGTGGGAATTGGTAGAGAATACTAGGATCAGAGGGGTGGTCAATCGGGCATTAAAATATACTTTCTTGACTCTTATTCCCAAATCCAATCTTCCATCCTCCTTTAGTGACTACAAGCCTATTGCTTTGTGTAATATTTTCTACAAGGTAATCACCAAAATTCTGTCCAATAGGATTAAACCTTACTTGCCTCACCTTATGTTGGAAGCAGACCAAAGTGGAAAGAAGGATAATCGTGGGGAAATAAAGTGTGCAAAGAGTGAAGCAACAGCTATAAGGAAACACAACACGCGCACATGCACAAGGAAAGCGACAGATAGAAGGAAGAACATCACGCACACAAGAGGAAGAACTAACGTTAGTAGGGTTAGGGTTTTGCTAATATGTTCTAATGTCTAAAGAGAAAAAGATGTACAAATACTAATACGGAGGTATTATAGAGGGTTCAAGGATTTTGTAGTTGTTCTGATTTAGTTGGTATTCGGGTTTACATTTTGTTGTATGAAATATTTTGTAAGTTGGTGAGCTAGAGGAGAGGAGAGAAGGTAGATATTGAGGATTAGATCACAGGTTGAAGAGCCTAGTGTGATCTAGTTCACCTCATATAGATCTTACCCATCTGAGGAGAGTTGTAAGTGCACAACACTATAGATGCAGAACTATCATAATAAAAGAACCAAGAGCCAAATATTTGTGGACGTAGCCCAAGAGGGGGTGAACCACGTTAATATATGTGTAATGTGATGAGTGTATGCATATCTTTATCCTCTTTTCAGTAGTTATTTGTTGTTATTAATGAATAAATGAGGTATTACATTGCCTGTGAAATATGATTGCGCTATTAAGGGAATAAGCTACTGAAGTTACTGCATAGTCATGAATATAAGTATGTTGCATTTACCAATTGTAATAATGGTTCAATGGTCAAGTTCTCATATCTCATTCTCAATCCTAGGCTGTAAACACCTGAGTCTTGCAGCCACCCATTAAAGCTATCTTGGGTGAGACTGCGCAACACATTCTGTGTGTTGTGTTGCCTTCTGGTTCACCAGGACGGCCGATAGTTTTAGAGGATTTGTTCGAAACTTGAAAGACATGAACCCTGGTTCAATCACTCAGACAGTATAGAAGAAGAGTTAACCAAAAAATGGTTTCATTGACATTTGTAGGAACAAGAGAGGATTGATTAGATAAGATAAGTCGAACATTTGTCGGAGGCAAATCAAGAAAAGGTTAAGGCAGAAACCAATGAGCCATTAGAAGGGAATGTTGAGACTGTGGAATCCCACAAAAGTAGAGATCGAAAGTTGGTTGAGAACCAAAGAGATAGAGTTTTCATAGAAAGACAATAGAAACCCTAGAATAACACCTCGCAAATATATTGAGAAATACGTGTTTACTAATTTGCACGAAGTCTTTTTCTGTGATTTTCTGCATCTACTGCAGGAGTGGATACTAAGGTTGAAGGATAGCCACATGAGGAACTAGATTCAACAGTTAGAATTGACCTCGGTGCAGATTGAGCAGTTACAACAAGTGAACAACAAATTCACCCGCACAGTAGACTTTTGGCTTCACAATATTGTGGCATGGTTTATAACAAAGTTTGTAGTTGACACAACAAAGTCATACAACGCAGTAGAGAAAGAATTTTTATGCGGACCTCGAGGAAGGTACATTCAATCCATGTATACTTCTATTAAGATACTACTATATAACAAAGGTTTAATGACAATGGAATCAGACAGCTAAACTTCCCTGCGTGCATGGGGGAAGGGGGGAAGCACTGACAGAAAGAGGAGAAATGGAAGGAAGAAAGGATAAGGGAAAGAAGGAGGAATCCTTGGACCTAATCATGATGGAATACGACCAGATCAAGTGGATCTTGGCATCAACGGGAAAGACGTGTAATGGAGTACCCTACCAATACAAGGTGAATACCAAGAAGAGAACCATAGCCATGAGGGAAGGCTTGGCAAGTGATGAGGAATAGGTAGAGGATCTCCAGGTTGTGGAGTAGATTGATGAAATCCTGAGCACAACATATGAGAGGAAGACGAAAGGTCCAAGAGAGGGAGGAGAAGGAAACCATCCTATCCATATTAATGTCAGTGTGGAACCAATAAACCCATGTGCGACTAATACACCAAAGATAACACCACCATTTAGACAACCGAAGTTCATAGGAAGTCCGCCACCAGGAAGTACATCTACAAAAGGAGCAACAACTGGAGGATCCAGTTCAGGTAGCACTAGTCAGGTATCTACACTGCACAAAGGTATTAGTTCAACATTCAGAATGGTAGGGCATGATCCCAACATTAGGTTACTATAATTTCAAGGAGAGGAAACATAAGAACCTGAGAAGAATTTGTTCATTTGTGCAAAGATCTAGGAAGAAAAATAGATCATGGATGAAGATACTAAACTTGCATAGCTAGTTATTACACTAAGAGACCGCGCACGAGACTGGTACATGAGTCTAAACACAAACAGTGCCCCTGGGATGACAAGGACACTAGCCAACATTAAGAAGTTACTGATAAATGAGTTCCAGAATCCGATCTCAAAGGATCAGTACATGAATGAGATGATCAAAATAAGACATAAACTGGGAGAGTCTGTATGGGATATTGATAAGAGATTCAAGCGACTGAAGGGAATGTTAAAATATCTCATGACTGATATGCAACATCGGCACCTATTTTTCAACTCACTACTCCCACACTTAAAATACCCTTTATGACAACAAAAATTTCAGACGTAGGCAGAGGCTCTGCAGGCAGCCTTGCAACTGGAAGAAAACCAGTACCAACAGATAGACCTAGCTATCAAAGAAATGAAGGAGGATTTGAAGAATCTCATGTTTCAGCTGAACCATAATAAGAACAAGGACAAATGAAAAGTCATTTCATGTACCATGTGCAGGATGGAAGGCCACCACAAGAACGAATGTCCAACATTCGCACAATGTATGGCAGCAGGAATGCCAAACTCGTTACCAACGGGAGGACTATGGTGCGAAATTTGCAAAAAACTGGGTCACGACCTTTATCACTGCACGATGATGCAGAAATACCAGACAGTCCCAAAGAGTTCATATTGCACCTTTTGCAAGTCAGTGGGCCATGACAATAAATATTGTAGAACTATGGAGCTGATGTAAGAAAGGACATCAGATGAATATAAGGTACAGGCCAAAATGATGACTGGACAAGTAGTGCCATAGTTCAATCAAGTCCCAACTCCATACAACATCGCGCAACAACAGTATAATACTGCACAACAACCACACAATAATGTGCAGCCGAAGTACAACCTAACACAGCCTCAATACAATAACGCGCAATATAATCAAGCACCTCAGTATAACGTATCGCGAGGGGATCGAGCAGGATACAGAGAAGGAGGACGAGCCAGAGGAGGTAGAGGATGAGATAGAGGACCAGTCACAAGCCACAATTGTCAACAACCAGTACATTATGCAATGGAATTTCCACTTCCACCAACAACTTGTATATATTGTCGCGCATCGAACCATGATACAAAAGAATGTTCGACACTACTAGTAAAGATTCAGGAAAGGAGGAACCAGAACAACAAGAATGTTCGGTGGATTTTGGACGAAGCAAGGGATGAAGGAGAAAACATCAACATAGTTACCCGCGGAGGAGCTAAACCAAGAACTGACACAGTTCGACAAGGACCAGCACCGAATCAATGGGTAAAGAAGAACACTGAACCAAGGAAGCAATTCGACGCACAGAAGGAAAAGGAGATCTTTAAATAAGCCATATAATAATTTTAGAAGGAGGACATAGTGTCGAGTTCAACTGCATAGAATAACAAGGAAGCACCAGTATACAAGATGCCTCCATCATTGGATCATACCAACGAGATGCAACCCATGGGACAAGTAAGTACAATCAAAGGCTTTCTGCAATCATGTGTAAAGGTATTAAGTGATCCATCATCTGTGAAAATATTGCAAAACATACTAGAAAAGTGTAGAAGTGAGACAAAAGAAAATATAGAACCAAAAACAATTAATCACCTAAACAGAAGAAGAAGAACAAGTAGGGAGTTTAGACTAAATGCTAACATTGGGGATTTCAATATGGGAGACGTCATACTAGACAAAGGATCTGAATTTAATGTATTACCAAAGAAGACATGGCAGTGCATGGGAGAGCCAACATTAGGATACTCACCTGTTCAATTGAAACTAGAAAATCACCATAGAGTCCTACCAATAGGTAGACTAAAAGGAGTGACAGTGGACCTAGATGAAGTGCACACTAAAAAAGATTTTGAAGTTATTGAAATAGTGGACGGCACAACACCTTACCCAACATTGTGTTGGCCCTTGACCAAGTTTTGGGAGTTTCTTGGTCATGTTGACCTATTTTGGGACTTCGACAACCTGTCGAAGGAGGAGCGCAATATGAAGCGAAGATCACGGGATCACGGCCCCCTTTTGGGCCTCTTTTTGGGTTTTTGGGAATATGTAATGGGAATGGGATGTCGGCCCATGGGTTTCCCCATGTGTAGGCCTATTTTGTAATATATATATATATATATATATGTGTGTCTAGGCCATATAGAGGAGTAGTAGAATAGTGTATCTATGTGATGTGAATGTATGCTAAGTGCAAGTAGAGTCTGTAAGTACTTTGTGCATGACCGTAAGAGACTTGCAGAGCTGAGTGCAAGTCCCTGCGCGAGACTGTAGAAGGATTAGTTCTGTAACACAAGGAAGAAGGATCTAGTGAGCTGCGCAGATCTTATGTCCTGTGTGAAGTAAGGGTTTTGAAGGCTTTGTGATTGTAGCCAATTGAATAAAGACAATAAAGAAGAAGAGTTGGTGGACGTAGCCCCAGGGTGGGGGTGAACCACGTAAACACCGTGTTATGTGATTTATGCTTTGTCTTGATGTGTTCACATGTTATTTGCTAACTGATTTGATATGTTTAGATAGATATACTTCTTCTTTGTGCTTATGATATGTGAGAATATTAGATCTGATCAAGATAGTCATGCTTAGTGCTTGATATGCTCATTTTGATCCATTTATATGCTAAGTGCTTAAATACTGTAGATTAGTGTGAATGTTGCGAAGCTCTATTTTATCAATGAAGTGAATAGTGATTGCATATTGAGGGACCGATGGTGCTAAGAGCTGTATTAAGTGTTATAATCACAGATGTGTGTCCCAGCTAAGGTTGCAGACACCTTAGTCTTGCAACCACCCCTACCTCTACCTCAGGTGAGACTTCATCTTCTTCGCAGATGTTTCCAAAATGGTCAGTAGTTAGGGCTGTGTTGGTGCGTTGTTGTAGCATTGAACCTTGGGTCTACTCCTGTGCCAGAAAATGGTTTTGTTGTCGGAACCTAAAACTGTGATTGCTGGGAACTAAGAAAGAAGAAGCTTTGTGCAAAGAATCATCCTGAAATTGTGGAAGCTCTGTGCGTAGATCTATGACCTAGCACACAATATTCTACTTGATTTGTAAATCTCTGTGCTAAAGAAGGAAACCCGATCTGAAAAAGGAGGTCGGATCTTAAGGAAAGAAGCAAGACCTAAAAGCTTTGTGCTCTAAGAAAGGTAAAAGTGAGAATTTCTGAATAAAAGAGGTAAGATCGGCAAGCTTTGTGCTCTGATAAAGATAAGAATAGTTAAAAGTTTTAGATCTGGAAGCTTATGTTATGTAGAAGTAAGATAAGTGTAAATTTTTGTTTCTAGAGTATGGATATAGGTATGTTTAATAGAGTCTGTCCTAGTTTGAAAACTAGGGCATTAATAACTGAAAGAAGGTTGGATACGAGTAGTTTTGATAAGTATAGTGAAAGATATGTTATACATATGCATAGAAAGAATGTTTGGACTAATGAATGGATGCAGGATCCCAGAAAAAAATTATTGCAGGTTAGCTCCTATGATCCTAGTGTGCAGTACATAAGAGACTGGGGATCATTTAAAATAAAGAGAGGATTAACCCTCTGTTATAGTTGCAGAAAACCAGGACATCTTGCTAAAGAATGCCCAGGGAGAAGACCTAGTTGTCTTTGTTGCAAAGTTATGGACAATGAAGTATTGGATTGCCCCCGAATGATTACTAAGCTTGAAGGAATGAATCTGAATCAAGAAAACCCTAAGGAAGCTTCATAGGCTATAGCAGAACCCCAGGAAGAATCAGAGAAAATATTGCTACAAATGAGAGAAACCTTGAATGACCACCGATATGTCAGATTATTAGATATCTTCAAAGGAAAAGAATGCATTGAAGAAAGAATAAGAGACTTCGACATTGACTGTGTTCTAGATGAAAAAACACAGGTGAATATCATGGTAGAGAGAACTTGGGAAGATATATGGAGGCCTTCTATGATTCCTTCATTAGGAGGACTAGGGTTATTTAGAGGAAAACTAGTAAACATGTGTGGAAGGCTCGCTCAGATACCTATGACTATCAATGGAACTTCGATAGAGGAAGAAGTTGAGATTATTAAATTTTTTGAAGATCGTGCCCCGTTTACCATGTTAATAGGAAAACCTTGGATTGACAGAGATCAAACCAGACGAAAGAAAGAAGAAGAAGTCTTGGAGAGAAAGAAAGAGGAGTTAAAATATTTCATGACCAGAAGGATCACACACTTGATCGAAGAACGAGAGAACAAGTTGAAGCTATTTAACACTAGAAACCCAGATGTCGAAGCTGCAAGAACATTAGAATACTCACAGGAGACTGAAGTACCTATCTCAGATAAGGAAGAGGTGTTACCCCTGAGTCCTAGGAGAGAATCTCAACAACGCAAAGTAACTAAAACCATAGAAGATAAGAATCAGAATGGAAAACGAACTACCGAGACGAAGCTCACTGGAAAGAAGGCCAGGAATCAAAGTAAGAAGAGAGCTAAGTTGCAGAAGGTTCCAGAAGGAACCCCACAGATGAAAAATTTGTAGAATTGGAGCTTCGTCGGGATATCAGAACAATGACACATGGCACTTCACCATGGAAAAGCAATATAGCTGTTGGGGATATTATAACCGTTCGATCGACTCTATGAATGGGAAGAAAGGAAATAAAGGTTTGCCATTAGACCATTAGACCGCGCCATAACGGATCGAACAAGAGTTAATGGAGCCTCATAACCGTTGCAAGAAAATCATTGTCGAGTTGCCTACTTATCCCATCGCACCATGCACGAAGAACACTTTTGCTAACTGAGAATTTGAGCTTGTAGACTAAGTGAATTGTATATAGTGATCATTGCGCTATTGTTGTTTGTTCTAGTGCCGTATCTAAGATCATCGTGACCCCGATAATTTTAATCCTGAGCGTGTATGTCCGACGAGCTCACCATAGTTGAAGAATCAGTAACGAAATTTCTCCTCGACTTAATGACTGAAAGAGTCATGTCAGAGAGAGGAGTGTCTATAGGTGTACAAGAATATTCAACAAGAGGACTGTCAGCCTCTCCATCCACTGCTCGAGCCGGTCCATCCCAGTCAGTAGATGAAAAGTAAACTAAGCATAGGGATGATCTCGCAAATGCTAAGTTAATCCTAAGTATATTACCCACCTATATACCCCCTCTGAGTGGCACGATAAATCGTGATAGTGTGCCCAGAGAATTTGAGTACGCTTTTGTTACTGCGTACCTCCCGAAAGGGATACGCGCAGTGTGCGCAGACCAAGATAAGATTACAGCATTGAAGTTTAGTGACTTCAACCTCGGTGACAAGAAGGTGTACAACATTCTTTCCTCGCACAAGTATCTGACCAAAACTAAGGGAAATAACTCTAATATCTTTCCCCAGTCATGGACCATGAACCTCACGCAGTCCACACTGCTCAATGTCATGAAGATTCCTCACTTTGGTAGGCACCAAGAAGTGAATGCATGCGTCAAGTTGTTGTTGTCCTGCTACCATGGCAGATATTTGTGGTTGAACCACTGCATCATAGTGGATATGACATTGATCAATCTGATCATAGGGCTAAGCATGCAAGGCCCTGACCCATAGGATTTCTATCCCAGGAAAACCATGGATCACGCTCTTGCACAGAATATTAAAGACACCTACGGAGATGTCAATAAAGGAACGCAAGGCTACAAGGTAGCCTATATCCAGAGCGGCATAGTGTGCCTATCCTGTCAATTGATCACAAGAAAGTTAGTTCGCAAGAACTGACCCACTCAAGTGACTAGATTTGTAGTCGACCTCGCAGGAAAGTGTGCAGAGGGCCTACGAATGAATTGGGTGAAGTACTTCGTAAACCAGCTGGAATTGGACTGCAGGGAAGCACAAGAATAAGGATATGAGTTCCACTTCAGTTGACTTCTCATCTTGATCACTTTTATTGCATGGGAGATGTCAGAAGGTGCGACCTTCCCAGACATCGAGCCCTTTGAACCTCTGGCCATGAAGTTTAGTACATTGTGGTACTCCAGTGACATGAACAAGAAGTGGTAATCAAATGTCATCTTCCACACTTATTACAACTAGCTGAAGACAACCATCTAGTCTGAGCCTCGTATAACCCCGAACACTCTCCATAGGTTCAGGCCCTTGATGAAATTCAGCGTGAACCACCATTTCATCTATATCACAGTGCACACTAATGAGCATAAACAACAACTGCAGTCATACTACAAGCTAATGGAGGAAGACTTAGAAGAGATTACTAAGGAATGGTTGGAGGACATCCTCATCCCAGCATACCCCACAGAGCTATATGATATTGACCGTCCAGAAGTAGCATACGATACACCTGGACCGAGCAAGACCAAGAAAAATGAAGAATCTCAAGATGTAAGTAGTACCTCGGTGAAGACTACTTCTATCTCACCTGATCAAGGAGGTGATGGTGGAGAGATAGATGGCCTAGAGATGAGGAGGAACCCTTGAAGAAAAGGAAGGTTTCTCCTCTGAAACCTTCTTCAAGGAAGAAATCAAAATAAACCAAAACCAAATTTGAGACCACCCTCACCTCAGACGACTTCAACTTCATCGTCACAGCACTGAACGATGCTTCGTTGGAGATAGAAGAGAAGCAAGAAGCTAAGCAGGAGGAGGTGTTCAATCGGATCAAGGTTGAACTTCAAGGAGTGCAACAGGCACTACAGTCCAACCATGCAGTTTCCACTGTGCCTTTGCCATTGGAAACACCAGAACTGGGAGATGAGCTAGCTCAACTCCACCGGATTGCTAATATAGTCAAAGCTCGCCTTTGACGAGCACATGAGGAGACATCACAAGCCACCCACAATTTAGAACAAGTACAAGGAGTCCTTGAAGAGAAACGCAGTACTGCAGAACGAGAGAAGCTTGCTCTCCAAGTAAAGTCTGATGAAGAAAAGGCCCATCTGCATAAAGAAAAGGAATAGTTGCTCACAGAGAAACTCGAAGTTAAGGAAATGGTCAACACAAAACTTCGCTCTGTGATAGTTTTCGAAGTAAAGGCCGAAGAGAGAGTTCCAAAACAAGTGGCGCAACTTGAAGAAGTGATCCAAAAGCAAAGAAGCAAGTTGAAGTAGCTCGAGCCAAGATTGAGGCGTTCGAGGCAAAATTGCTTAGACCAGAGTGACTCGGGACGAGTCACAGGTGAGTGTTGGGGGCATGTTGGCCCTTGACCATGTTTTGGGAGTTTCTTGGTCATGTTGACCTATTTTGGGACTTCTACAGCCTGTCGAAGGAGGAGTGCAAGACAAAACGGATATCATGGGATCTAGACCCCCTTCTGGGCCACTTTTTGGGTTTTTGGGAATATGTAATGGGAATGGGATGTCGGCCCATAGGTTTACCCATGTGTAGGCCTATTTTGTATTATATATATAGATATCTAGGCCATATAGAGGAGTAGTAGAATATTGCATCTATGTGATGTGAATGTATTCTAAGTGCAATTATAGTCTGTAAGTACTGTGTGCATGACTATAAGAGACTTGCAGAGTTGAGTGCAAGTCCCTGCGTGAGATTGTAGAAGGCTTATTTTTGTAATGCAAGGAAGAAGGATCTAGTGAGTTGCACAGATCTTCTATCCTATGTGGAGTAAGGGTTTTGAAGGCTTTGTGCTTGTAACCGATTGACAAAAGACAATAAAGAAGAAGAGTTGGTGGACGTAGCCCCAGGGTGGGGGTGAACCACGTAAACATTGTGTTATGTGCTTTATACTTTGTCTTGATGTGTTCACATGTTATTTTCTAAGTGCTTTTATATGCTTAGATAAATATACTTCTGCTTCGTGCTTATGATATGTGAGAATATTATATCTGATCAAGATAATCATGCTTAGTGCTTGATATGCTCATTCTGATCCATTTATATGCTAAGTGCTTAAATACTGTAGATTAGTGTGAATGCTATGAAGCTTTGTTTTATAAGCGAAGTGAATAGTGATTGCATATCGAGGAACTGACGGTGCTAAGAGTTGTATTAAGTGTTATAATCACATATCTATGTCCCAAATAAGGTTGCAAACACCTGATTCCTGCAACCACCCCTACCTCTACCTCTGGTGAGACTTCATCTTCTTCGCAGGTGTTGTCGAAAGGGCCGGTAGTTAGGTATTTGTTGGTGCGCTGTTGTAGCATTGAACCCTGCGTCTGCCCCTGTGCCAACACATTTCTTGGTCTGGATTGGGCGTTTGACAACCAGGCCATAATCAACTTGAAAACTAGGAAAATGACATTTGAGTCAGGAGAATACAGGGTCATTGCACCATTAGATCCATCAGAAGGGGAGAGGTTTGTAACCTACTTGTCTAGACCTAGAGGAAATCGACCAGTTGTATAGAACAACTACGCACGATGAGGATTACATAAACCCAACTGCCAATGGGGTACTCAGTTGGAGGAGCATTACTTCATGTGCAATAGACTCAAACACCAGTTTAGAGAATTGGCAGCAAAGACTACACGAAGTATCCACAAGAAGATGTGCATGAATAGACCACGCAGTAAGATGGGTCGGCACAAAAATAAGGGAACCACCCAATTTCCACAGAATAAACGATGTGGAAACATTCTTGACACAGTATGAAGATGCAGTGTTAGAGAACCAGATATTGTTAGCACTTGATCTAACACTCAAGGCCACACCTGCAAGATGGTGGAGTGCACACAAGGAGACCATCACAGATTGGTACCAATGTAAGAGGCTACTGCACATAAAATTTGGCGTAGAACATAAAAATGACACCCCCAGAGGAATGGCCTCATCACTTCATACACACTCTAGAGGCATACCAATGAACTGGTAAACGAAACAAGAATTGCACAAAGGAAATACGACATAGATGAAATTGCAACAGAGTTTTATAGACACTTTCTCATTCGAGCATGAGAACCCCAACATAGATGAAGCTCTAAAATAGATAAGAGGAGTAATATTTATCAAATAATCAGATATAGAAGTTATCACAGAAGAGAAATAATGGAATAAACAGACATTCAAGGAACTGTTTTCATGTTAGCATGTACAAGAGGAAGCACCAGATGAAGAGGATCTGCGCGATATTCAGATCGAAGAAGCAGAAGGTGAGCATTTTCGCGTCGATCAAAGTAATGAAAGTTAACATTGGGACAATCGAGCATCCCAAAATGGCAAGCATTGGAGATTACTGGGATGAGAAAATAGTGGAAAGCATCACAGAGTTGTTGCGTGAATACAACGACTCGTTCCCTAAAACATTTACAGAGATGAAGGGTATAGCTGGAGAGTTAGGCGAAATGAAGATACCACTCAGACCTGAAGCGACACCTATTAGACAATGACCCTACAGAATGAACCCAATATATAAACAAGAAGTCAAAGTTGAGATCGACAGGATGTTCCAAGCCAACATCATAGAACCGATTGAGGAGTTAGAATGGACAAGTCCCATGGTAGTTCAGGGCAAGAAGCAAGGAGGGATTAGGATATGCATCGACTTGAGGAAGTTGAATGATGCATGCCTACACGACCCATTCCCTACACCTTTCACGGACGAAGTGTTAGAGAATGTAGGAGGACATGAAGCTTACTCATTCACTGATGGATTCTCAGGCTACCATCAGATCAATATATCACAAGAAGATAGATACAAGACCACGTTCGTGACAGAATGGGGATCATATCAGTACACAGTCATGCTGTTTGGACTGAAGAATGCACCAGAAATCTTTTCCAGAGTAGTCATTATTTCGTTTAAGGAATTCATCTACCAATTTCTCGAAGTATATATGGATGATTGGACAGTCTAGAGTTTATTGAAAAACCATGTAGAATTATTATTCTTAATGTTAGAAAGATGCAGATAGTGTTAGATATCACCAAATATAAATAAATGCATATTTGGAACACCATTCGGGATACTATTGGGCCATATAGTATAGTTCGTCAGCTAAGAGAGATGTTAGGACACACATGATACTACAGGAAATTTATCAAAGGATATGCAGAGATTACTGCACCAATGAAAAAGTTGTTAAGAAAGGATTCAAATTTTTAGTGGAATGACGAGTTTCAACACTGTTTGGATACCCTAAAATAAAAGATGGTCATTGCACCGATATTAGTCTTTCCAGATTGGGAGAAGACATTCCATGTGCATGTAGAAGCATAAACTATAGCACTTGGAGCTATCTTGGTGCAGCCAGGAGCGGGAGACTTGGATCACCCAAAAGAATTTGCGAGAAGAAATTTATCAGACTCAAAACATAACTATAACATGACAGAAAGAGAAGGCCTAGATATGGTCTATACACTGCAGAAGTTCAGACATTACTTATTGGGGAACCAATTTAAGATGTTCCTAGATCACTCAACCCTGAAATACCTAGTCAACAAGCTAGTGTTGGGGGGGGATAATTTGTTGATGGTTACTACTATTCCAAGAATTTGAATTTGAAGTAATAGTCAAGCCAAGAAAATTGAACGCAAGACCTGATCACCTATCAAGGGTCACAAATGGAGAAGAACTTACAAATTTAAAAGACAACTTTTCGGATGAACAGTTATTCTCAGTACAAATTGTTGTTGAATACTTCACAGATATCATTCAATACTTGAGTACAAGTACCGTGGCGCAAGAATGTAACATCGCACAGAAGAAAAACCTGGTAGTTCGTGCGACCGACTATCAACTAATTGCAGGACACCTATACAAAATGGGCACCCATAGCATCTTGCAAAGATATGCGTTAGAGAATGAAATACCATGAATTTTAGCAGAAGCCCATGAAGGAATAGCAGGAGGGAATTATGCAGGCAAAGCTACCGCACAAAAGGTATTGTGCGCAGGACTTTGGTGGCCAACGATTCACAGACACTCAAAGGAATATTGTCAAACATGCGATGTTTGTTAAAGGGTAGGCAAACCCAATAGAAGGGATGAGATTCCATTATGACCACAAGTAACACTACAAGAATTTGACAAGTGGGCAATAGATTTTGTGGGACCAATCAATCCTCCAGAAAAAAGAACAGGAGCAAGGTATATTATCACCACGATGGAATACTTAACAAGATGGGCAGAAACCGCACCAGTAAAAGATTTCAGCATAGAAACAACAACGGATTTTCTATTTGAGCAAGTCATTACTAGATTTGGGTGCCCAAGATTTTTGATGAGTGACCAAGGCATGCACTTCATAAACAACACCATCAACACTATCACTGAAGAATTTGAAGTCCATCATCAAAAGAGCATGTTGTATCATCCACAGGAAAATGGCATAATGGAAGCATTCAACAAAATATTGGAGAACACACTGACAAATATTTTCAACATCAACAGGGATGACTGGGACCTCAAAGTACCAGCAATATTATGGGCATACAAGAATACATGCAAACATTTGATGGGGCATACGCCATTTAAACTGGTTTATGGCCAAGAAGTAGTGGTTTCATTAGAATTTTTAGTACCAAGTTTTCGCGTAGCAACAATCACACAAATTACAGAATGAGGTGCAGTACAGGAGAGACTGAATCAGTTACTAACCATGGAGGAAGAATGAATCTTGGCAGGATTCCACCAACAAGTTCAAAAAGAAAGAGACAAATCTTGGCACGATAGACACATCAAGAAGAAAACGTTCAAGGAAGGACATCTAGTACTGATGTATGAAAACAAATCGTTACAACACCCAGTAAATCTCATAATGCATTGGTTAGGACCATATGAAGTAAAATCCGTCACACATAGAGGAGTTGTACAGTTACGAGATTTATCAGGCGCA
Organism: Picea mariana; assembly: GCA_032191745.1. Lineage (NCBI taxonomy): Eukaryota > Viridiplantae > Streptophyta > Pinopsida > Pinales > Pinaceae > Picea > Picea mariana. The sequence continues at coordinate 8,617 of JASDQU011379290.1, read as the reverse complement.
GAACGCAGAGGAATGATTAATGGGATCTGACTAAAGTTGTACAAGGACAGTCAACCATCCATCGACTATATATATATATATATATAGTGAAAAATAACCAAAGAGGGCACATAGAAACAAAGGTAGAAAGGCCACGCAAATTTAGAAACACAAACTCGGAGAGGAGAAAGACAATGGTCACATCCAAAGGGAAACAAGTGAGAAAAGTAGAGTCGGCAAAATTAGGATGACACGATAGAACTAGGTGGAATTAAAGGATGACAAGGACCGATGGGATGCCACATTAATAACACCAAAATAACACGACACAACAAGAGTAATGGAAAGTACAAAACCACCAAAGATTATTTGAACCAGTAATCAAGGTACAATAAACCCATAATCAAGGAAGCATCCTCGACAAGCTTCATGGGAAAGCCATACAACACACAGGCAAGGGAGCCAATAGTCTATTCATGAAAAGAGAACATACACAGAGCAATAGGGGATAAAGATCACAATGTGAGTTCATAGAGACTGTTCGAATCAAACATACTCTTGACATTCACCGCCATGGCACCGCCTAAGCAAGAAGAAGCGAGCCAGACCACCAGGAAAACCAGACTTTAGGCCAGGTCACGAGGACAGGCAGAATAAGGTGAACAACAATAGTTAGAGATCGTTAATGTCGATGAAATCCTATCTCCAGACATAACACCAGTAAACCCTACACCTATCCTGGAAGAAATCCAATAGCCAGCACTAGAGGGCATGAGTCCGGAGATACCAGCGGAAGTACAGGAGTCACATAACTAGGGAACAAAAAACCTGAAGGAGATGCAACCAGAGCATATAGAGGCAACTCCAAAAGTCAATGGCACAACACTGAATCCTACAACAGTAGTTGAGCCAGACGATTCTCAAATGATCATCTCAAACCACCCAGTCGGGGAGAATGGTGGATATGTCTCGTCTTGGCCGAAATGGTATATAGAGGAGCAACTGAAAGTTGTTGGAATTTTGAACCAACCACCACAGTGGAAGAAAGACAAGATACAGAGAGCAAGGTCACCTCGCAAGAAACCTGCAACAAAACTTGTTCTACAATGCATTCCAGAGGGGGTACATGTAGGAACAGAGCTACTGGGTCATATGGGGAATCTCAAATACTCTGACCACGATGTAGCAGATGAAGACAAGTTCCCAAAACTTGTGAAGAGGGTATTCTTACAAACCACGGGCACAAATCAAGTTCGAGAATCGATTGATCATCCATACTAGTGGGCCACTGGGCTGGAGAAAATGGGAATTTTAGGCCTGTTGGACCTACCACATTTTGGCAGAGGCTAGTATGCAACAACATGCATCAAATAGCTGCTAGTAGTCACACATGGAGGGGATATATGGTTGGACAAGCCTGTTTGCATAGTCGTTGAACTTATTGTGAACATAATAGGGTTACTAATTCAAGGAATGGATCCCGCGTTGTTTATGGATGACAAAACCAAGGAGAAAGTGATAGAAGAAGAGATGAAGAATAAGTACGGAACAAACAGGGGGACAAGAGGGATCATCATAAAGAGTATCAATGATGTAGCCACACAATTGGGTGTTAAAGCCTTAGCCTACAAGCTACTAAGAAAATTTCGTAGGGAGGAAGTCCCAGCTGGAGTTGTTGCAGTTGCAACCCAGTGCGCAGAAGGCACCTTAATGAGTTGGGTGCCGTACCTCTTGAACTTGTTCTTGAATGACAAAAAGGATGCGCAGGATCTAGGAACATAGTTTCACTACTCATGGTTGATCACACTCATAACATTTATGGGCTGGAGGGAACCAAGGTACGCAACTTTTTGTACTAGACCCAAACCAAACCAGGGAAAGAGGTATTCACTGCTAAAGGCAATGATGAGCACTAGTCACAAGAGGATGAACGGATCCATGTTCGAAGGATACCTATGTGACCTACAAGAATCCATCTTTGAGATATGAATAATCACACCATAAGTTGTCGCGCGATATACAAACATAACCACTTTCCAAGCCACACGACACACAATGTGGATATAGGCAAGGAAGGATCTGGATAAATAGTGGCTACAAATTCACTACTGCATCACAGAGAGTGATATTGACATGGTCATCAGCGAATGGGCTGATGAATGGAGGATCCCAACCATTACCCAGGAAGTTCTAAAAAGAACAACAAAAGAAGAGGTAGAGCAGGGAGCAGCGCAGCCTCCGTAAATCCAAGTGCCCAAGAGACCAAAAATGGGCCAAGGAAAGACAACATAGACAGAAGAAGGGCCAACAAAGACAAGGACCTAGAACAAAAAGAAGGATAAGACACAGCTGGCCAAGGAGTAGCAGCAATAGGCTGATCCCACGCAAGAGACAACAACAAATCCTATTCCACCAACAGTCAAGGAGCAAAGGAAGAAGGAAGAAACAACGTACCTGTAGGAGATAGAGAAACAAGTTATCACAGCAACTGACTTGTTTGATTAATAAACACAAATTTGGACTAGGTTGGAGGAGGATCAACAGGTCCAACAGTGGGACATGGAAGAAGGAATGATCAACGCCATGATGCAAGAACTCAAGCAAAGGCAGAAGACAATACCAATCATAGAACACATCAAAGGGACACAGGACATGAAGAGATTGCAGGAAGAGATAATAACTGCATAAAACCATAAACAAGAGAGGAAGGCTTAAATGGAACCATTGCAAGAGCGGGTTGTAGAAGTCCTGGCACAAGAAGAGGAATCCAAGACACATATAGCACAAACCCAGGCAGAATGCATGGAATTGGTTAGTGATGAATTCGCAACTCGGGTAGTGGACATAATCAAGGAGAACACTGTGCAGGCGCAGACACAAGCAGTAGAGCTCAAGGAAAATTTCTAGATGATGACCAAGGAGATCGAGGAAGCTCAGAAAGCTTAGGTGGCTTAGGACGAGCCACATGTTAGTGTTGGGGGCCTGTTGGTAGCAGGCCGAAGTGGAAAGAAGGATGATCGTGGGGAAAGAAAGCGTGCAGATATTGAAGCAACAGTTGAAAGGAAACATAACATGCACACATGCAAGAAAGCATGCACAAGGAAAGCGACAGCTGGAAGGAAGAACAACACGTGCACGAGAGGAATACCTAACATAAGTAGGGTTAGGGTTTTGGTAATATGTTTTAATGGATGAAGAGCTAAAGATGTATAAATACCAATATTAAGGTATTATAGAGGGTTCACTGATTTTGTAGTTGTTCGGATTTAGTTAGTATTCATGTTTAAATTTTGCTATATGATCTATTTTGTAATATGGTGAGCTAGAGGAGAGGAGAGAAGGTAGATCTTCAGGATTAGATCGTAGGCTAAGGAGCTTGGTGTGATCTAGTTCTCCTCATATAGATCTTACGCATCTGAGGATATTTGTAAGCACACATCGCTGTAGATGCAAAACTATCATAATAAAAGAGCCAAGAGCCAAATATTTTTGAACGTAGCCCAGGAAGGGGTGAACCACGGTAATATCTATGTAATGTGATGAGTGCATGCATATATTTATCCTCTTTTCAGTAGTTATTTGTTGTTCTTAATGAATGAATGAGTTATTACATTTTCTCTGAAATATGATTGCGCTATTAAGGGAATAAGTTTTTGAAGTTACCGCATAGTCGTGAATAATAGTATGTTGCATTTACCAATTCTAATAATGGTTCAATGGTCGAGTTCTCATATATCATACTCAATCCTATCCTGTAAACACCTGAGTCTTGTATCCACCCATTAAAGCTATCTCGGGTGAGACTGCGCAGCGCATTCTGTGTGCTGTGGTGCCTTCTGGTTCACCAGGAGAGCCAATAGTTTTAGAGGCTTTGTTGGAAACCCGAAATACATGAACCCTGGGTCAATCACTCAGACAATATAGAAGAAGACGTAACTAAAACCTTATATCAGGTGAACAATTGGGATTCATTAAAGGTCGTCATATATTGGATGTTATTGGAACTGCACAGGAAGTCTTACACAACATTAAACAAAAAACGATCCAGGCTCTAATTTTAAAATTAGATCTCAAAAAATCATTTGATTGTATTATTTGGGACTTCCTACGATTAATACTACTACAATCTAGTTGTAGCCATATTTTCACGAGATGGATCATGGGTTGTGTTTCAAGTGCGACCATAGTTGTTCTGGTGAATGGGGAAGCCACTCCTTTCTTCCATAATGAGAGAGGTCTTCCAGAGAGATGTCCATTCTCCCCTCTATTATTTATCTTGGCCATGCAAGGACTAAGCATTCTACTCAAATCGAGTCAACAAGCAGTGAAAATTATAGGCATAAAGGTATCACGGCTGGTCAATATGTTTCATATATTCTTTGTGGATGATATTCTTATTGCTACCAAAGTTGATTCACAAGAATGGTTGGTGATCAACTCAATTCTAAAATTCTTCTATCGTGCATCGGGGCTCCAAATCAATGCGAAAAAATCCACCTTACATTATTTGGGGCTTACGGAGGTGGATATTGAATTGTACAAGAACATCTTCTCGTACAATTTGCTTGAGATCTCGAGTGGTCTAAGATATCTTGGATACTTTCTTAAAACATGATGCTACAAAGTGACTGGTTGGCACTGGATTCTCATAAAATTTGAGAAAAGGATAGAACATTGGTGCAATAGGTGGCTATCGCTTGGAGGGAGATATGTTCTTATTAAATCAGTTCTGGAGAGCCAGGAAATTTATTGGATGGCGCTGGCTATTATTCCTGGTACTATACTAAAAAGGATTTGACATCTGATATTTTATTTTCTATGGACAAGTGGTAGTGCAAATAAGCACCTACATCTCTGTCATTGGGAATCCATTGTAAAACCCAAATCGGTGGGTGGTTGGGTGCTAAGAAATTTTTTCCTGTCTAATCAAGAATTGGCGTCCAATTCACTCTGGTGTGTGTTATCACAATATGGGATTTGGCATCGCGTTATAACTGGAAACTATATCACACATATTACTGTCTCAAGTTGGATCAAACATACTACTACAAGTCCAACTATTGCTTCTCCAATCTGGAGACCACTGCTAAAAAACATTCATATCATTCAACATTGGCTATGTTGGAAACCAGGATTGGGCCACGCTATTCATATTGGTCGGGATGCTATCCTGGGACTGGGGACTTCTGCATTTGTATCACTAGGTCTCTTGAACAAATTACATGAAAATCATGTTTTCTACCTTTTCCAAGCCAAGGGCTTACAAACCATGGGACTTATATTACTAGATGGAAAAATTGTTCAAACTTGGATCTTTCGGGTGACTTGGCTATTGGATGGCAGTGCTACTATCTGGATCTTATAGGAGCGGGGATACATCTTGGGGAATGGGAGGATACATTTCACTGGATTGGAGGCGATCGATCCGACAACATAACAGTGAAACATTTATACAATGCCTTAGCTTCTACCATTTGGATCCAAAGGTGTACAAGATGGAGGAAACAATTATGGCATTGGACTCTTCCCTTGAAAATAAAATTTTGTATTTGGCTAGTTGTAGATGATAAAATATTGACCTAGGGAATTCTTCTTCGTTGGGGTTGGGAGGGACCTAACATTTTTTTTCTATGTCGCTTGAACTATGAATCCATTACTCATATGTTTATAGACTATACTTTTTCTAAACAAGTTTGGAATAGACTCACTCTCGCACTAAATCTCCAGTCCATCTGGTCGGGTTCCTCTTTGCAGACTAGTCTGGAAAACATGACAAAGGAGGAATCTTGTTTTCCTCATCTTTTGGCCTTGGTTTGTTGGTACATTTGGTTAGCACGCAACATGGCTATCTTTGATCAGACTCCCCCTTCTATTAATATTGGTTTCTACAAGACTTTGGGTGGTCTAGAGATTGCTAGGACAAGAAAGGAACATTTTTCGCGCTTTATTCATCCTACCATACAATAGGGATGGAACATTTATTGGTTCAATGGAGCCTCACAAAACATTGGTCTACTATGTGGAGCTGGCAGTATGATCAAGATGGCGGATCACACCAAATTTACATAGACCTACAACTATGGGGGGGGGTAATAATACTAAAGAGGAACTTCTTGGCGCTTGGGCTACCCTTATGTTGGCTTCCAGACTTAATATTTTTTATCTTCATGTGTTGGGTGACTCCAAGATTATTATAGATTGGTTAAACAACAAAGGAAAGTTACAAGTCATTGCACTAGAATGCTAAAGACAGAATCACCGATCTAATCAAGTCCTTTACTCAAATCAACTTTACTCATATTTACAAAGAAATAAATGTGGAGGCTGATACACTGTCCAAAAGTGATCTTCTAAAGTAGGTGGGTATTTTGACATATTATCAATGGATAGATGGTCAAGTGGGGCCGCCTCAGTATATATCTTTATATTTTACCTCGAGAGACATAACACTTGACTATTTATAGATTTTTGGCATTTTGTATTTTTATTGATAGACTATTTGACTTATAGTTGGAGACTTGATGTGGAGGCAGATATAGGAGTTTGTCTATCGTAATTGTAGACAATTTACCAATTAGATGTGGTTGGAGCAGCGAAATGTGTGTGTGTGTGTGAAGAAGCAAAAAATGTAATTTTGGTATTTATACCATATTATTAATATAATGAGAAATGTTTCTTCTGGAAAAAAAGGTTTATGTCTGGTTCATTTTATCAATATGTATTCTCTACTACATAAGCAATTATAGTTATATCTTGGATCTACACACAAGTTCAATCTTCCAAGTACAAATCTTAAAGAAACTCTTAGAAGTTCTAACCACTGTCACCTTAGTAGAACCTCTCTTCACTTTGGTTGGATATCCTCGGGCATAAGGGGGGATTACCTAATGATATTTTTCAAATCTGTCTTTAAACCCAATAAAAATTTTCAAATTTGATAAAGGAGAAATTTATGATTTTATGTAGGTAAAAGAATGAGAAGACAAGCAAGACTGAGTGCTTCCTCTGAGAAAATCAAGTCAAAGCATAACTTTATAAACAAGGTTATAATGTAAAAGAGAAATCAACAAGCTATGTTATACTTAAACATCACCATTTAATTCAACCATATTGAGAAAAGGAAATATATAATATGCTCATTAAGATGCCATATCATCACCAACACAAAACTAACCAATACATAATTCAATTGATAAAGTAAAGAGATCAACAATAATCATCAACTGAGGATGAACAACAAGCCTAATATTCATTAACATAATTAACATAATTGATTACATCACAGGAGATAGAAGACATGAATGTCTCTCCATAATACCCTTCTCTAACATCAAAATAGTCCACCAAAAAATGTATGAAAAATATGAAAATAAAGATATACTAACAAATGTGGCATCCAAACATAAATATAATATATACCCAACACAAGATAAAGATACTTCACCAAATCTTTTCCTCCCTTTAACCTATAAAATAATTACAAGACCCTTGGCATTCTAAAAGGGGATTATCTCCACTTGAAATAAAAAATAAAAATATATTACTCCATTTTGGATATAAAAGGATGAAAAGACAATTTTGATTTTGGTCACAAAGGAAACCACAAATTGAGAATAGTGTATTCTATAAATACCTAATTGAAACACAAAAAGGAAGCCAGAAATTGAGAATAGTGGATTCTAGAAATACCTAATTGAAACACAAAAAGGATCACAAGGATCCAAAAGTGGTTAGTTGAGGCTAGGCAATGAACTATAAGGAAAAAGAAGATGAAAATAACTTTGATACGAAAGGTTGAAAAGTCAATTTTGATTTTGGTCACAAATAAAACCACAAATTGAGAATAGTGGATTCTATAAATACCTAATTGAAACACAAAAAGGATCACAAGGATGCAAAAGTGAAGGCTAGGCGATGAACTATATGGAAAAAGAATCCTAATAACTTTAGAAGTTAGGTGAAACACCTTCAAAATGTGTTGGAGAATGTGGTTGTACTAAGTAAAGATATGTATATGTATTTAGGTTGTTCTTAATCACTTGCATAATAACTTTTACCACCCACCCAGAGACCTATTACAGGGAGAATAACAATTTTAAGGTAGTTATTTCAATTTCAACCTTCTAATTTTATTTAAAAATTGTCTTACAACTATTTATAAAAATAAATTAATTTTAATAAACCATAATTTTATCATTTTTCAAAAAAAAAATCATTTAAAATTTGAAAAAAAAGATTAAAAGCTTTCTAATAATATATATCTTTTATAAAAATATTTAATTAATTAAAAAAAAAACAATAAAATTGATAATGATAATGATAATGATGATTAACGTCCACTAAGACTTAATTGATCTATCGGACCTTAAGACGATAAGTGACTACTTGTGATTCTTTAGAATTTTGTTTCTGTGCTCGAAAAGCATTAAGAGAAGATTTCCAAGATCACCATACTTTTGTTCAGTTAAGAGGTTAGGAAGGTTGGTAGTGTGATCAATATTTTGGAAATGAGATCTAATATGGCTATAGGCTGGACAATCTAGGAGAAAGTTCTTTTCATCTTCAACCTTCTTAGTGTCACAAAAGTGACACACTCTTTCATCCCATGGCGTTTTAGGAATTGACCAACGCCTAGTTT
>JASDQU011379289.1:7481-20140 GCA_032191745.1 Picea mariana | reverse complement strand
TTATCTGTTGTTAATTTATACAAATTCATAGTGCAGAGACTATTTAAAATAAATCATAATATTCGAATGGTAGGAAATACAAATGTACATTCCGTTAACAAAATAATGAGAATATTTGTATATCCATAGGCTCGGATCCAAACAATCATAAATAGAACACCTAGAGTGATAACCAACATCACCGGGGCCCCATTCTTGAATCCCTCAAGTCCAAACATTTAAATTGAAACTTGAGTACCTTTCTTGAATAAGGAATAATCTTGATCTATCACAGCGACCATGTAAGCCCTGCAAGAAAGACGAGACAAATTATTAGCGTCGAATAAGATCCAAGCAAACTTTAGCATTAAAGTTAAATTAAATAAGACAATGAAGATCTCATCATACAGATTAATATTTATCATGGAGTTACCATAGGTATACTCCCAATCAGAGTCGCAATCCATCATTATACTGAAAGGGGAGGAGTGAACTTGAAGAGTATGATGGGTACCCTAGCAGTGAAACAGGGGGGTCCCATCAGTAGATGTGATAAGCAATAAAGAAAGGAAAGAATACTAACTGATTGCACAACTGTAAAATAGATCGGATATTATTCAAAGCAGAACAATCAATATCATACATCATAGAATTAGTACACAGAGTGGCCAGTCAAGTCACAAAGAGTTCTCTGAAGTATGGTCCCCGTAAGAACGATTTCACCCAAAAATCTTTATAAAGGAATTAAAATCAACATAGAATACTTGGGTTTATCCGTTTACAAAATGAAACTACGACAAGCAAATCTAAAGATTTCAAATGATAAGGTTGTAGAGCATATAATGTTTATACCAGCGACATTTTTTCCAACTCAAAACTACTGACGAAGTTACAGGATGTTAACCCACTTTTTCCCTTAACATTTACGGATTGTTGATAAGGATACAAATTTCAATCAAGTTACACATAGTGTTAATCATACATAAATTAAGTTATATATATTTTAAAAACCACAGGAAGTATAACTCATTATTACACATCAAAATTACTGACTTCAATAGTGTCGCAAGTCTCGTCATTACAAGTGTTGTAAGTGTTGCATCTTGTTTGCAAGTGTTGCATCTTGTACACAAGTGTCGAAAGTGCCACAAACATCATACTTCCATATTTCCTATGTCGTGCCTCTAAAGAAATCATAAAGACACTTAAGACACCTCAAAGACTGTTTTTGAAGAAGAGAAATCAGTTGACAAGGAGTACAAGCCTTTTGCCACTGGAAAAACCACTCAAAAATGGATTTTGGAGGGCAGCACTCCCCTACCCACTGTTATGGAGTGCAAGCATTCCCTGGGCCTCTTTGGGGGAGCTTTCAAATGCTCTGTGTACCCTTTTGGGGGAGCGCTTCCTTTTCTGAGTGGATTTTTGGTTTGTTGAGCTAAAACAGGGAAGAATCCCCTGAATTTTTGAAGGTGGTTGGATTTGAATAGAAGGTCAAGGCATGATCTTAAGGAAGATCCTCAAATGAAGGAGAAGAATCCTCAACTTATCCCAAATATCTCTCAAGTGTTTGGGCCTCTCCAAGTTTATATAAGGAGGCCTCCTCATGGTGAAAGGGGAAGTAGATACTAGAGATTGATACCAAACTTATGATCCTATAAGTGGTATTAAGAGAAAAGATATGGAGATTGGGATATGAAACTTATGATCCCATAAGTGAGATCTCATCAAAGCAATCAGTGTAGATTACTTGAGAAAAGGGGTTGGACAAGGAGAACTGGAAGAAGTTGTTGCACCTTCATTAAAGGATTGTAAGTACTTTTACTTGTTCTTATCAATATATCAATGCTTGGCCTGTTTCTTTCAAACTTATGCTTGTTCCACATGGGTTTGTCTTCAGTATAGAGATCTATATTTGAGCTAATCTCAATATAATAGAAAGTCCATTGTATCTTTGTTTGTTCTACAGAACCTATCAAGGAGCTCAGGACCGAAGCTCAGCCTGGACTTTGCAAGGACAAAAATCATTAATAAGGTACATATCTTTCTTCTTCTCCTTTGTATGTTAGCTTGATTAGATATAAAAGGATGTCAGTGTCCATGTTAATCACTTTTTTGTCTTGGCCTTAGGAGTCTAGAGACCAATAGGGAATCCGCTTGTCCACAGAAGGATTCACCTGTAACAAAAATTGGTGACTCCACTAGGGATCGAACCCAAAATATCTGGTTTCACTGACCAAACATCATACGTTGTTGTCCAATCCACTTCTCCCTCCTTGGATGACCAACATATTTTGACAACTGACAGTTATTCGATGCCATCGTGGTTAAATTCCTTGTCGTTTGCGATCAACTACATTTCCCCAATTTTTCCTTATGATGAATCTATTAGGGAAATGTTGAGCATTGACGAGCTACCTCAGGATGATAACCATCATCAATCCTTTTTTCTTCCCCCTCACGAATAAATTTGGGAATATATACACACTATATTCTCTCCTGATGTTGATTTTACATTGTCTCCCATGACTTCAACTTCCGATGAATTAGATCCAGTAGTTGACATGGTAATCTCTTTGGTAGGGCTATTGGAGCCTGATATCCTTACCCCTATCGTGGCCCTCGACATGTGTTCCTTCCAGAATTATTTTCTTCCATCCAGCCATGAACGAGTTTTCTCCCTTGAGATGGTGTCCTTCCAGAGCCTTATTCTCTTGGAAGCCATGATCAAGGAGAAGCTACAAGCATAGTTTTCTCTTCTCTGTAGAAAGATCGTTAAAAAATGAAACATAGGTCACGAACATAGTTTCTTTTCTCTATAGAAAGCTCGTTAAAAAATGAAACAGAATCTTTGAGCATAGTTTTCTTCTTTGTAGCAATCTCGTTAAAAAATGAAACAAAAATTTGGGGATTGAACACGGAGCCCTGAGCATAGTTATTTTCCTGTGTGAAGCTCGTTAAAAAAATGAAACAGTCACCTCTATTGAACCTTATTTTCATCCATTCTTATTCTTTTTCTCCATCTAGTAGATAAATTAGTGACAACCTCAAAGTCGGTGAATGAATTGAAGCTTAGAGGGCATGTCTCCAGCATTTGATGATCATTCTAGAGTTAAGCCACTAGCTTTCAAGTTGGGGGATACCGAGCTTAGTCTTTTTTCTTTATCATGCTCGTAAATACATGAGAATGCAACCAAGCAACCTTTTATCTCTTTTTCAGGCTCGCATGGATATACGAAAAATGAACCCCTTGGAGTCATCTTTAAGCTCTTTTCAGACTCTCTAAACATGAAAAGATTGTCGAGTGATCTTGCTTCCTTTCCCACTCGTTAAAAGGTTTGAAAGGACGTCTTTCGAGTGATAATTTGTCTCTTTTTCGGCCTCGTGAGACTAATATTACGAAAAATGACAACATTGGAGTCGTCTTTAATTTTTTTTCAGACTCTCTGAATATGAAAAACCACCAAGCTTACCTTCTCTGGACTCATTAAACAATCATACATTGAAGGGCCCATACAGGACCGAACTCTTACTTCTTCCAGTTCTCTAAAGAAAGGAAGAGGGACTTACCAAAGATGAGTCAAATCGAGCATGTGTTACCCTCCTCGAGCTCGTTAAATTAAAAAGATGTACTCATCTATCTGGATGGGGGAAAATTGAAAGAAGCAAGCCAAGACGTTTTTGAGAACACTACCAGTAACTCTTACAGTTGCCCTTGAACATGACACTTTGTCTTTGCACGCATTTTAAATCTGCTGAACCTCTGCATTGAGTCAATCCTCTGAGTTTAGTTTACTCATTTGGGTCACTTGACGAAAGTCACAACATCCACTACATCATCAAGTTTTGGTCCCTGTCATGTTTTTGTTGTCGTGCCTCAGTGTTCAAGGGAAGTATCTGCCTTAAGAGTCAGGCATCACAAATATCCTGTTTCAATACCCTTGTCAGTCCATGTTCATTTGATCTACCAATTACATCTCTGTGTCAGTTTCATGTCATTGATGGGGGATACATCAAGTACCTCCTTCGAAGAGTTTATTTCTGTCGACTTCAACACATTATACAGGAACTAGAATTAGAAACTAGTTAGTACCTTGGAACCTGCATGCCTCAATTGCAGGCCTCCTCGTGTCTGACAGTGGGTTTACATTATTGACCCCTGATCGGGTGATTCCATGGATGTTCAACTTCAGCTCATCTATTCACATTCGACAGAATGTACTAGAGTACCTTGGGAATCATTGACATCAATGGTGGTCTCCCTCACACTTGTTAACGATTTACCTCATTGACCGGTAATCAAGTGGTTTCTGCCATGTTCGACATCAGGACATATATTCACATGGTTAGATTTGTACTACATCGGGATTGGTAAGAAGACCCTGGGTTGAGTTTTCACTCTTATGTATACTTTGCCCAGGTTGCGAAGGAGTTCTCTTTAACTATGACACATATACTGTTACATAGATCCACTTTGTATTGGTCGTGGCTATGTCTTGTCATCTCGTAGATCCACTGTGTATTATTCGTGGTTACGATCAGTTCAAGTCATAGGAGTATAGATCCACATTGTATCTTCAGTGGTTATACCATTTTGTCAATATAATTATGGATCTGCAATGTATTTTATGGCGGCCATACCTAAACATTCTTTATCACTCAAGCATAGGTATGCCTATCTTGCGTTTGAAACATGTCATAATATTTGTTTGATGGTTGTCTGCAGCTTTTTCCGGCCTCTCTGTGTCCATACCCTTGCTCGAAAAATTCTACAAAGTACTTCAGTCATCATCGTCTTCTAGCTTCTCACTTTGGGGGGCAATCTGTTACACATCAAAATTCCTCACTTCAATAGTGTCACAAGTGTCGTCATTACAAGTGTTGTAAGTGTCGCATCTTGTCCCCAAGTGTCGCATATTGAACACAAGTGTCGCAAGTGTCACAAAAATCATACTGCCATCTTGCCTATGTCGTGCCTCTAACAACATCATAAAGACACTTAAGACACCTCAAAGACTAGTTTTGAAGAAGAGAAATCAGTTGACAAGGAGTACAAGCCTTTTGCCATTGGAAAAACCACTCAAAAATGGATTTTGGAGGGAAACGCTCCCCTACCCACTGTCAGGGAGTGCCAATACTCCCTGGGCCTCTTTGGGGGAGCGTTCAAATGCTCTGTTTACCCTTTTGGGGGAGCGCTACCTTTTCTGAGTGGATTCTTGGTTTGTTGAGCTAAAATAGGGAAGAATCCCATCAATTTCTAAAGGTGGTTGGATTTGAATAGAAGGTCAAGGCATGATCTTAGGGAATATCCTCAACTGAAGGAGAAGAATCCTCAACTTATCAAAAATATCTGTCAAGTGGTTGGGCCTCTCCAAGGTTATAAAAGGAGGCCTTAACCATACCAAACTTATGATCCCATGAGTGGTATTAAGAGAAAAGATATGGAGACTGGGATTTGAAACTTATGATCCCATAAGTGATATGTCATCAAAGCAATTAGTGTAGATTACTTGACAAAAGGGGTTGGACAAGGAGAACTGGAAGAAGCTGTTGCACCTTCATCAAAGGATTGTAAGTACTTTTACTTGTTCTTATCAATATATCAATGTTTGGCATGTTTCTTTCAAACTTATGCTTATTCCACATGGGTTTGTCTTTAGTAGATAGATCTATATTTGAGCTAATCTCAGTATAATAGAAAGTCCATTGAATCTTTGTTTGTTCTACATGACCTATCAGGGAGCTTAGGATCGAAGCTCAGCCTGGACTTTGCAAGGACAAACATCATTAATAAGGTACATACATTTCTTCTTCTCCTTCGTATGCTAGATTGATTAGATCTAAAAGGATGTTAGTGTCCATGTTAAGCACTTTTCTGTCTTGGCCTTAGGAGTCTAGAGACCAAGAGAGAATCTGCTTGTCCGCAGGAGGATTCACCTATAACACTCATTCAGAACTGAAGACATGTTCTAACAATGAGATTATCCCCTACATCTCCACATTTTTTACATGAACCACAATTAAGAAAGTCACGGGACAGGAGCCGAAAACATTTCTTTTCCAAATAAAAGAAAGTCGATATACATGGTGGATGGCCCTTATATTATTATCGTGATATGTTATGAAAATGAGTCATGGCAGACATCAAGGGGTGTATGCACAGAATCAAGAGAATTTTGGAAGGTTTAAATGGAGGTAAAAATCCCATTTAGTCTTCACGACTCTCATTCAAAAACCCAAGGAAAAATGAAATTAACACTTATACTACGTAAAGGAAAGACCTTCCCTTAGAAGTAAAACTAGTTCCAAATCAGGATTTAACACCCATAGACAATCCATGAAGAAATTAGGAAAACCACAAATAGACAATGAGTCATATTGTTAGTGTCAGAAGTCACTCCTGGATTGCTTGCAAGAGA
Organism: Picea mariana; assembly: GCA_032191745.1. NCBI lineage: Eukaryota > Viridiplantae > Streptophyta > Pinopsida > Pinales > Pinaceae > Picea > Picea mariana. Next base: position 13,745 of record JASDQU011379289.1, on the reverse strand, counting down.
AGAGCCTAACGCCCATCAGTTTTATGTCACGATTTATTTAGTGGGGTGATCGGATGGGCAGACACTCGAGAAACTATAGCTTTAACTCATGAAATCGGGCTTGGTATGCAGAAAGCAATGGAGGTCTTGATCCAACTTCCATCAGTAAGTGGATTAAAGGGTGGTATATGGAGGACTTGTAAGAAAGATGAGCAAGATGCCTCAGGTGATAGGCCTTTGGAAAATTGTGGAAGAAAAACTTAGAAACCAAGATCCTCTTGGTCCAGAGTTTCAAGGAGCTGATGGGTGACTCGACTGAATCCTTCAATTCCAAGTTGTTTCAGTGCTGAGAACATCACAAGAGATGATTATAAACAACATGACTATTACAGTGATCCAACCTACATCATCCTATAACAGTCAGAACTCGATTGGATCCTCCAATTCCGAGTTGTTCTAACACAGTATACAAAGAGGTGGAAAAGAAAATGACATCCATAAAGTAAGAAATCTCAAATGCCTTATACATTAACCAGAGAGACCAGTGCTTCACTAAAACTTTACAATCAAGAGCCTTGCTCCACCATCAATACGTACAAAATACAAAGACTGAGTCTATATACTCAGGAAAATTCACCTCACAGAGGCATGTCTAGTCACCCAAAGCTTGGTGTCCTTTCAGTCAAACTCATACTGATATATTTCTTTAAGTGCCATCTTAACTACGCATGGCTCCCACAATGAGGGTAGCTGATCCATTAAGTGTTGGGCTAGCGTGCACAGACTTCTCTATTGAGTCGAGGACTTCGGCATGGCTTCTTTGAGAAAATCGATACACAAGACCTCTTCGGGCAGACGGCTTGCCAGACCCTCCATGCCCTTACTTAATGACTGAAAGGAGGTTTCAACCACCCGCTCTTGCCGTCATTTACTCCAAGCGAGAAGCAGTATGGAGATTGGATCCAACGGCACCTGGAGATCACGACGATCCCCTCTGTAACTGAACTTGGCACCTTGGCCTTCCTTACACATCTCCTTTCTTCCTCCAAGTGACCACAGGTTGTGACCATGTGCCTATTCCCAAGGCGCTTTCGGCATTCGCGAATAGGAAGGGGCTGATCCTTGCTGATCAAAATTGCGATGGGTGAAACGCTGAAACGGCTCAATAAAGCGCCACGTGTCCTTGAAAGCTGATGATCCTCATCTCATCCGACACTGCTATGGGCCCCAGTTCTGGGATGCTCTTGTTACTTCACGCATCAGGGATACGACGATGCTGCACTTTTCTCCTTGGACTCGTGATGGGCGAATCAGCTAGGAGCTCAATCGTGCGCCAGGTGTTTTCTTCAGATGGACAGCTAAAATTGCTTCATGATGTCGTGGGCCCCATTTTCGGCGCTTTTGGCGCTGTCAGGGTTCGGGGTTTCACAATTTTCAAAGACATGAAACTTTCACCCCACGAACTCCCGAATGCCGAAACGCTGACGCGGCCAAATCTTGTGCCACGCGTCCTTAGGATGAATGGACGAGGGGTATTCGATATTTAAAAGGGAGCCTCCCCCGTTTACAGACTCACTTGAAGTGACTTGGTGCTAGGACCGTGGGCTCGTCTCCAAAGGAGTTTTCGGTATTTCGCCGATCCACGATTTCAACTACAACGAATGGGAGGCTCCTTCGTGCTGCGCTTGGGTGCTTCTCGGGCAATCCTGCAAACCTGTGTACCTTTTTTCCCCAATACCAAAATTGTTGCTAACATTAGGCTCCATGGGGGATAGAGTCGTCCTCGTGATGCTCTAAGGACTCATTTTGCAGTTCCAGTGCCTTGCTGTTGGACTATGGAGTCATTATTAGGTCGAAAAATAAAAAATGAAAATGAACAAGGAAACAAAAGGACAGTATTTACAAACAAATGAACCATCTGAGACTCAAACAAAACATTTCTTCAGAAAATGCCCATTCACTGGGCTGTTGAAAACTTATTCTCCTTCCAAACCTCGCAACCTGTATGTGTTATTTGAGAAAGTCTCAGAGATTTTGAAAGGCCTATCCACATGGCTTCAAATTTGTTGTGTTTGTCCTTATCTTGCTTAGGAGCATCCCATTTTAGCACCAGGTCTCCTATCTAGAAACACTCCTTCTTGACCTTCTTATCGAAAACCTGATCTTTTGCTGATGGTCCTGAATTCTGTCCACTATCTTCTCCCTGGCCTGCTGGACCTCCACTAGCTGATGAATCCTTATGATCATGTCGTCAGGATCCTCCTGATGGTCCTGAATTCTGTCCACTATCTGCTCCCTGGCCTGCTAGACCTCCACTAGTTGATGAATCCTTCTGATCATGTCGTCAGGCTCCTCCTGATGGTCCTGGAGGAATTTTGCTACAGGAATGGCTAAATGAGAAGGGAAAACAACCTCTGCTCCATAGACTAATTGGAAAGGAGAGACACCGATAGATCTCTTTGTGGTCACTCAGTCGCCCCATAGAGCAAATTTTAATCTGGAGTGCCAGGCCTTCTTGTTGTATTCCAACAGCCTTTTGATGATCCTTATCAGGATTTTGTTGGAGGATTCTGCTAAACCATTGCCCTGTGGGTAGTATGGGGTGGAGTGAATCAGCTTGATTATGAACTATTCACAGAACTTGGCTAATGGCCCAGACCTGAAAGCGGCTGCATTATCAGTGACAATCTTATTTGGGCAGCCGAACCTTGTGATGAGGTCTTCCAAGAATCCAATGATTACCTTGTGGGAAGCACTCCTGGTAGGGATAGCTTCAATCCACTTGGTAAAGAAATCTGTAGCAGTCAGGATCCACCTGTGCTGCCCACTAGAAGCAGGGTGAATCTCTCCAATGAAATCTAGGCCCCACTGTTGGAAAGGTCCTGAAACCACCACCGGCTTTAACAACAGAGACTTGAGCTGCAGCTTTCCTGCAAATTTTTGACATTTGATGTAGGCTCTGACCTTTTTGCAGACATCAGTGAACAAGGTAGGCCAGTAGTATCCAGCCCTGAGGATTTTGTGGGTTGTGGCTTTCCAGAAATGGTGCCCTCCACATAGGCCACTATGAAATTCAGCCACGATCATTTGGGCCTCTTTTGGACTTATGAATTTTAAAAGCATCCCCAGGGGGTATTTCCAATACAACATTTGATCGATCAGGCAGTATCTGACTGCCTTGAGCTTCAAATCTCTTGTTTTGTTCCTTTGCAGGCCGTCTGGGGGCCGCAACTCTTGTAGAATGTATATGACATCCTTATACCAAGGACATTGAGCTAATGGGGGCTCTCTTCAAGGGTCTATGTCAGACAGCTGATCCTGCTGAATACCTGAGCATTCGTTGATGAAATTTATCCCCAACGCTTGGCAATTGGCTTCAGCCAATAGCTTGGCTAAACCTTGACCTTTGATTAATTTGGTGGGCTTTATTTCTAGGTCAAATTCCAAAATTTTGGCTATCCATTTACTCCTTCTCCCGTCTATGTCAGGATGAATAAGAATGTCTTTAACAACAGTCGAGGGGACATAGGCGATGATTTTTTACTGCAGGACGTAGGTTCTAAAATCTTTGAGAGCTTTTACTAGAGCATAGACCTACTTCTCCATAGTGTCATACCTGACTTAGGAATCCCTCAATGCTCGGTCGAAATAAGCAATAGGCTACTCTAGCCCAATGTCGTTTGTCTATAATAGAACACTGTGTCATGTGAGGCAAAGGAGAAAATAAGGAAATCCCTTGAGTAGTCGGGACTGATAAGCACAGGAGCTTCAGTCAGGGCCTTCTTGATTTGCTCAAAGGAATGTCATAATTGAGGGGTCCACCTTACTTCATTTCCTTTCTTCAGCATGGCTGTTATAAGCTTTACCCCCTCAGCAAAGTTAGGAACAAACCTCCTTAGAAAATTAATTTTACCGAGGAACGATTGGACCTCCTTCTTGGACCTCGGGATCGATAAGGCTTGTATCGCCTCAACTTTGCTGGGGTCAATTATGACTCCTTCCGCTGATACTATGTGGCCTAGTAACTTTACCTCCTGCATGGCGAACAGAGATTTCTTGGGGTTTAATGAAATGCCAAAATTTCTGCATTTTAGGAAAACCTTCCTGAGATGATGACTGTGTTCTTAATCAGATTTTGAAAACACTGTGATGTCTTCCAGATAGACGACCACAAATTTATCCTTTTCCCCGATGAAAGCTATGTCCATGGAACACTGGAACGTTTCCCCTGCATTCATTAGTCCAAATGGCATCATGGCATACATGAATGTTCCCCATGGAGTGGTAAATGTCGTCTTTTCCCTGTCCTCAGGCAGAACATAGACTTGATTGTAGCCAGAGAAACCATCAATCATGGACATCCTGGAAGCTCCTGTTACCCTTTGCAGTATGTGTTCCATCTTTGGCAAAGGGTAGTTATCCTTTCGTGAGATCCTGTTCAGGTTTCTGAAATCTACACAGCGTCGGATCTCTCCATTCTTTTTCCTTACTGGCACCAAGTTGGCCACCCAGTCTGAATATCTCAGTGGTATAATGATCTGAGCTTGAAGCAGCTTCTTTACTTCCCTCTCCATGATAGGCAGCAACATAGGATTGATCTGTCTCAGTTTCTGCCTGAATGGCTTTGCCTACTCTTTTAATGGGATTTTATGCTCGATGACAGAAATGTCATACGTTTTGAGGTCCTCGTAGGTCCAGGCAAACACATCAGCAAATTCCCTCAAGAGTCCAATGTATTCGGACCTCTGCTCCTTTGTTAGAGTTCTTGACAATTTGACAAACTTAGGCTCACTCTTGGTCCCAATGTTGCACTGTATAGTACCAGTGTCATCCTCCGAGGTCTCTCCCTTTAATGACACATCATTTCTGTCAAAAATCCTTTCCAAAGGAACCAGTCAGAAGTCACTCCTGGATTGCTTGCAGGAGCAGAGCCTAATGCCCATCAGTTTTATGTCACGATTTATTTAGTGGGGTGATCAGATGGGTAGAAACTCGAGAAACTATAGCTTTAACTCAGGAAATCGGGCCTGGTATGCAGAAAGCAATGGAGGTCTTGATCCAACTTCCATCAGTAAGTGTATTAAAGGGTGGTAGATGGAGGACTTGTGAGAAAGATGAGCAAGATGCCTCAGGCGACAGGCCTTTGGAAACTTGTGGAAGAAAAACTTATAAACCAAGATCCTCTTGGTCCATAGTTTCAAGGAGATAATGGGTGACTCGACTGAATCCTTCAATTCCAAGTCGTTTCAGTGCTGAGAACATCACAAGAGCTGATTAGAAACAACGTGACTATTACAGTGATCCAAGCTACATCATCCTATAACAGTCACAACTCGACTGGATCCTCCAATTCCGATTTGTTCTAACACAGTATACAAAGAGGTGGAAAAGAAACTGACATCCATAAAGTAAGAAATCTCAAATGCCTTATACATTAACCAGAGCGACCAGCACTTCACTAAAAATTTATAATCATGAGCCTTTCTCCACCATCGATACTTAGAAAATACAAAGACTAAGTCTATATACTCAGGAAAATTCACCTCACAGAGGCGTGTCCAGTCACCCAAAGCTTGGTGTCCTTTCAGTTAAACTTGTATTGATATCTTTCTTTAAGCGCCATTTTAACTACGCATGGCTCCCACAAGGAGGGTAGATGAGCCATTAAGTGTTGGGCTAGCGTGCACAGACTTCTCTGTTGAGTCGAGGACTTCAGCATGGCTTCTTTGAGAAAATCGATACACAGGACCTCTTCGGGCAGACGACTTGCCAGACCCTCCATCCCTCTACTTAATGATTGAAAGGAGGTTTCAACCACCCGCTCTTGCCGTCATTTACTCCAGGCAAGAAGTAGTATGGAGATCGGATCCAACGGTGCCTGGAGATCGCGATGATCCCCTCTATAATTGAACTCGGTGCCTTGGCCTTCCTTACACAGCTCCTTTCTTCCTCCAAGTGACCATGGGCTGTGACCATGTGCCTATTCCCAAGGTGCTTTCGACATTCACGAATATGAAAGGGCTGATCCTTGCTGATCAAAATCGCGATGGGTGAAACGCCAAAACGGATCAATAGAGAGCCACGCATCCTTGAAATCTGACAATCCTCATCTCATGCGACACTGCTATGGGCCCCAGTTCTGAGATGCTCTCATTACTTCACGCATCGGGGATACGACGATGCCGCACTTTGCTCCTTGGACTCGCGATGGGCGAATCGGCGAGGAGCTCAATCGCGTGCCAAGTGTCTGCTTCATATGGACGACTGAAACTGCTTCGTGATGTC
>JASDQU011379288.1:27287-40837 GCA_032191745.1 Picea mariana | reverse complement strand
AATCATTTTTGATTCTGTCAAGGACAACATGATGCCCATCATTAGTCATCTAAGGACTGCCAAAGATTGTTTTGATGCTTTGGCAAACCTCTATGAAAAGAAGGCACCAACTCAGAATAGAATATTGAAGAAACAACTACGTACTTTGAGGATGGGAAAAGATGAATAAATTGCTGCCTTCTTCTCCAAGATTACTCAAACCATAGATCAACTTATAGCAATAGGAGTTGTTGTGGATGATGATGACCTTGTGCAAACTGCAGTTGATGGACTCCTTGAGTCATGAGGAGTTTTTCTCGCATCAGTCAATGGAAGAGAAGCCCAACCTAACTTTGACAGATTGTGGCAGGACTGCTTAGAAGAAGAAGGAAGACTCAAAAGCAGAAATGATCATTCAATTCTAAGAGATCATGCCCTTGCAGCAAAAGCTAAGAAATGGAAGAAGTTCCCTAAATCTAAAGGCAGAGGTAAGAAACCTCAAGGTAAGTTATCTCATCTTAATCCTCATTTATCTAAAGTAAAATGTTTTAACTGCAATAAGCTAGAACATTATGCAAGAGATTGCAGGAACCCTCCCTCTCAGCAGAAAAGAAAATGAAAGTTCCAAGCCCCAGTTGCCACTGAAGAGGCTAAACCTCAAGAGGAACCTCAAAGAAGACAAACCAGGGCAGCCACCAAAGAGCAAAAACAACATTAAGAATATTATCTCATCTCAGCTCTTTCTGGCACCATAACCAAGTCTGAGGAAATTTGGTTAATGGACAACGATGCTTCCAAACACATGACAGACTTCAAACAAAATCTTGCAAACTATCGGGACAGGGAATTCAATGTAAAGGTGGAACTGGGTGATGATGGTACTTATGACATAAAAAGTTTTGGATCTGCTTCTTTCCAACTTAAATAAGGTAATATCTTTCATATTGATGAAATTCTTTATGTTCCTGGTTTAAAGAAAAATCTAATCCCAGTTGCAGTGTTAGAAAACAAAGGTTACTCAATAACCTTCACCAAAGGGAAGGCCCTTATGTGGTCCTCAAATGAAGATATGAGCACTGCTATGACTATTGGAACTCGTGAGAGTGGACTTCATAAAATCTCAGGACAGGTTGTTCAAGCATTAGCTCATGAGATGGTAAAACCCTGTGAGCTTTGGCACAAAAGGCTTGGTCATCTCAACTACAACGCACTTCCAGGTTTGCAAAAGATGGTGACAGGTATGCCAGTATTTTCTTTTGAGCATGATAGTGTTTGTAGAGGTTGTGCACTCAGTAAGAATACAAAGAAACCCTATCCTTGCAGCGATAGAAAATCTAATGGCATTCTAGATCTAATTCATTCTGATATTTGTGGGCCCATGATTGCTCCATCTATGAATGGTTGTATTTACTATATCATTTTTATTGATAATTGTTTTCGTAAAACTTAGATTTATTTTTTAAAGACTAAAGATGAATCTTTCAAAAGATTTCAAGATTTCAAGAATCTTGTTGAAAATCAAACAGGCAGACACATCCGAGTTTTCAGAACAGACAATGGTAAAGAATTTGACTCCTTCAAATATGATGACTGTGTCGTATAACCCCCAACAGAATGGGGTTGCAGAAAGAAAGAAGAGAACTATCTGTGAAGCAGCCAGGGCCATGATGTATGACCAGAACTTACCGTTATCTCTTTGGGCTGAAGCTGCCAGTACTGTAGTCTACATTCAGAACAGATGTCTACACAAAGCTCTTGAAGCAAAAACTCCAGAAGAAGTTTTCACCGGAATAAAGCATTCAGTTGATCACTTGAGAATCTTTGGTAGTCCAGTCTATATTTACATTCCAAAAGAAAAGAGAACTAAGCTAGAGCCCTTTGGAAAGAAATGAACTTTTGTGGGATACAGTGAAACCTCAAAGGCTTACAGAATTTATATCCCAGGTCAAAAGTTCATCGAGGTAATCAAAGACGTGACTTTTCATGAAGAAGTAGCTTTTCGTCGATCCAGAGAACTTCCATGTGATTCAGGGGAGCAGAAAGCTCCACCACTCGATTTTTCAGATTCTCCTCTTTCAGATGAGCGGAGGGAGGAGACCTAAGAACTTCCAGTGGATCCCTCAATGGATACTATTGAGTTTCCTTTGGAGATACCTCCTATTAAAATGAAACCAGTATGGTGGCGGGAAATTCTAAAGGAAGTAGAAAAACATTTAGCTCCTAAGGGCACCTTCAGAGAAAGCAAGAAACCAGATAAGTACTCCGGTCTCATAGCTAAGTTGAATATTGTGATTGATTCAAAACCTTCCACATTTGAAGAAGCCTCCAAACATCAAGTGTGGAAAGATGCTATGATAGAAGAATATGATTCAACTCTAAAGCATGATGTATGGGCAGTAGTTCCTAGACCTTGTGGCAAATCAGTGGTAACTTCCAAATGGATTTAGAAGATAAAGCATGCAGCAGATGGCAGTATTGAAAAATACAAGGCTAGATTCGTGGCTCGTGGTTTCTTTCAGAAAGAAGGAATTGACTATGACAAGATCTTTGCTCCAGTTGTCAGATATACTTCCATCAGGATTATTATCTCTCTTGCAGCAGTTTTTGGTTGGAAACTTTACCAGATGGACGTTAAGACTGCTTTTCTTAACGGTGAAGTTGAGCAAGAAGTGTATATTGAACAACCTAAAGGTTTCATGATCCATGAGAAAGAATCTTATGTGTGCAAACTCAAGAAAGCCCTGCACGGGTTGAACCAAGCTCCGAGAGCTTGGTATGGTAGAATAAACAGCTTTCTACAGAGTCTTGGATTCACCAAGAGCATAGCAGATCCCAATCTTTATATAAGATTGTACAAAATCATCCAGTTATCTTAGTCTTATACGTGGATGATCTGTTCCTCACTGGAGAGGAGAATTTGATAGCTCAGATTAAGAGGGAGCTTTCCGCAGAGTTTGCAATGAAAGACTTGGGGCTCATTCATTATTTCTTGGGCTTGGGGGTGTGGCATCAACCATGTGAGATCTTTCTCTCACAGAGCAAATATGCAGTTGATGTGCTCCGCAGATTTGGAATGATGGACTGTAAGTCCATGACCACACCAATGATCTCTAACCTAAAGAAATTACAAGATCAGGTTACAGGTTCAGATCCAGAAGACCCCACCTTATATCGACAGATCATTGGGTCATTAATGTACCTCGTACATACTAGACCAGACATTTGTTATGCAGTAAATGCCCTCAGCCAGTTCATGTGTGAACCAAAACATATACATTTGGTTGTTGTTAAGCATATTTTGAGATATGTTCGGGGAACTATAGCCTATGGTCTCAGATACACTTCCAGTGGAGGTGTAAAATGCTTCATGGATTTACAGATTCAGATTGGAACGGAAGAGCACTTCGGGATATTGCTTCAGTTTGGGTTCAACGATGATTTCCTTGTCTAGCAGGAAACAGGGCTCCATAGCCCAGAGCACTTTAGAAACATAATACATTGTTGCAAGTGCTGCTAGCAGAGAAGCAGTGTGGCTTAGGAAGCTACTTTCAGACTTGTTCAGTGAAGAGCTAGAACCCACAGTCATTCACTGTGACAACCAGAGCTGTATAAAGCTCTCCGAGAATCCGGTGTTTCACGACAGGTCGAAGCACATTGAGATGAGATATCACTATGTCCGAGACATGGAACAAAAGAACATTTTCAGTATTCAGTATGTTTCGACGGCAGAACAGACAACAAATATTTTAGATATTATTTTGACCAAGCCACTGTCCTTGACAAAGTTTGTGTACTTTCATGACAAGCTTGGTGTTGCTGAGAATGCCTCTCTTGCTGAGAGGGAGTTTTGAATTTAATGCATCTGCAAGAGCCATTCTCCCTAGAGGATGGCATAAGACCCTAGTTGTGGACTAGGGCCCCTAGTACACTCCTGGGGTTCTTGGTCTAGGACCAAGCAGTTAGAGCCATGGCAAAAGATCCTTATGAGGGCCCCCAGTAGATGACTGGGTTCTTGGTATGAGACCAAGCAGTATAAGTCCTTAGATATGTCTGGGGCCCCTAGATGTGTTCTAGGGTACCCATGCCTAAAGCATGGGTTGATCCTTGGTCTTGTACCATGGTGGATAAGACCTCAGATATGTTATGGGGCAACCTGGTTTTTGATCAGGTAGATCTTAGTGTAATACCAAGATGTGTTGGCATGTGATCCTCTTTCTCTCTCCCAGGATGGTCCACATGACCTAGGAGAGACTATGAAGATGAGCATGACCACATTGTGGGATGTTACCCCTTATGCAGTGATGATAAAGTTAATTGGTCACCTTGAGAATTATATGGACATGTGTTGCCACTAAGAAAACCTCTTTGCCTCTCCTAACCCCTTGATTGTTCTTCAGCCCTTTGGTTTTTGAGTTTGAGTTTGAGTGAGATTTGTATTTTTGTTTTTAAGACTTAATAAGGTTAAAATAAAAATAAAAATTAATATTTAAATGTGACATATTAAATTAATATTTATATTAATTAATGTCATTTTATTAATTATATTTTTATAACCCTAAGCCCTAGCCTAAAACTATAATTAGAAACCCTTTCTCTCACTTTTCATTCATCGACTCACTTTCCTATGCTATGTGGCGGATTTGCTTTGAGTTTTCTTTCCTTGTGCTGCGACCTCCATTGACAGTTCAGTTCGGCTTCCTCTTTGTGCTGATTTTTTAGGTTACTGTGTTGAGGGTAGTTCCACTTGCTGCTGCCAGGGCTTGTTGGGTGTTGCGTTGAAGGTTGAGGTGTTAAGAGTGCTGCTGCCAGGTCCTTTCCTCCATCATCTCTGCTCAGTTTAAGCTGCTGCCCTCTCCTCACTCGGCTTGTCTTCTAACAACCGACCCTCTCCTAGGTGACGAACCCTCTTCCAGAGGCTGTCGTCCCATTTATTGTGCAGATCTGGAACCTTTTGAGGGTCGCAACCTTAATGCTGGGATATTAGACCTTTACAATAGGTAACCATCATTCCTTAGAGTGGATCTGTAATTTTCTGATTGTCCCACTTTTGCTGTCACAAGGGTTTACTTCCAAAATTCTGTTTGGGGTTTTGTTGACACTTCCTGAGATTGTTGTATGGTGGCAAACAGTCCTACATTCTTATTAATAGAGATCTAACCCATTGAGGTTGATCCATGAGTCCTAGACTTATCTGAGCATAACATCAGTGGCTTAATATTCCTGATGTGTGTCAAGCGTTTCTTCATTACACAGAGGTAAATCTTTATGGAGGTAAGTTGCAGTTTCAGTTTTATTTAATTGCTTAAATTCATATCTATTTTGTTTTACTCAGATCTACCTTTGCTTCAGTTTGCCTTAGATCTATTGTTTAATTTTGCATTACTCAGATCTGAATGACCTAGATCTAAATGTTCTAGATCTACTTTAGTTTGATGTGATAAAACTCAGATCTATTGATTTGTTTACTCAGAAATATTTCTATGGTTCAGATCTAATTACTTTACTTGCTCAGAAATATTTCTATGCTTCAGATCTAATTGCTTTACTTGCTCATAAATATATCTATAGTTCATATCTAACTGCTTTGTTTAATCATAAATACTTTATGCTTCTGATCTATTGTTTTACTATATATTTCTGTTCAGAGTTTTATTTTAGATCTACTATGTTCTTGCTGATCTAGCTAACAAAAAAATTTAAAAAGGTATATTTTCTATTTCTTTCTTTAAAAGAAAACAAAAAATACATTTTCAAATTTTTTTGTTAGTTAGATCAACAAGAACATAGTAGATCTAAAGTAAAACTCTGAACATAAATGTATAGTAAGACAGTAGATCTGAAACATAAAGTATTTCTGATTAAGCAAAGCAGTTAGATTTGAACTATAGATATATTTCTGAACAAGCAAAACAGTTAGATCTGAACCATAGAATATTTTTGAACAAGCAAAACAGTTAGATATGAAACATATAAATATTTATGAGTAAACAAATCAACAGATCCGAACCATAAGAAATATTTCTGAGTATTGCAAATCAATAGATCTGAACCATAAGAATACTTCTGAGTATGTCAATCAATAGATCTAGATTTAAGCAATTAAATAAAGTTGAAACTGCAACTTACCTCTTGAAGATTTACCTCTGTGTAATGAAGAGAAGTTTGACACACATGAGGAATGTTAAGCCATTGATGTTATACTCAGATAAGTCTAGGACTTATGGATCAACCTCAATGGGTTAGATCTCTATCAATGAGAATGTAGGATTGTAATGCCACCATAGAGAAACCCCACACAAAAGACAACAAACCCCCAAACAGAAAATTCTGGAAGCAAACCCTTATTCCAGCCACATACAGTGAGGAAGTTCCAGATTTGAACAACTAGAGGACCACTGCCTATAGTAATGGATTAACAACCTAGCAAGAAGGTCGTGGCCCTAAAAGGTTCTAGTTCTGCTCAAGGAATGAGACGACAACCACTTAGGAGAGGGTCGATTGTAGTAGACTGGCAGAGGGAGGAGAGGGCGACAACATAGACACTTGGCAACAGTGATTAGATCAACCCTCAACACACAACAATCCTCAACATAGCTTCCAAATGTACCTGGCAGCAGCAGAATAACCCTCAACTCAACAATTCAAAAGGACCAAGCAACAACAATGAAAGGAGGCCGCAGCTGAACTGTCAAAGAGAGGCTGTCGCTGAACTGTCAAAGGGAGGCCGCAACATATAGAAGAACCTCAGAGCAATCCGCCACACTAGAAGAGAAGAGAGTGAGAGTGACTGGAAAAGTGAGGGGAAGGGTTTCTATTTATAGTTTTAGGCTAGGGCTTAGGGTTATAAAAATATAATTAATATAATGACATATTAATTAATATAAATATTAATTTAATATGTCACATTTAAATATTAATTAATATTTTTATTTTAATCTTATTAAGCCCTAAAAACAAAAATGCAAACCCCACTCAAACCCAAACTCAAAAATCAAAGGGGTGAAGAACATGCAAGGGGTTAGGAGAGCGAGAGAGGTTTTCTTAGTGGCAACACATGTTCATATGATTCTCAAGGTGACCAATTAACTTTATCATCACTACATAAGGGGTACATCCCACAATGTGGTCATGCTCATCTTCACAGTTTCTCCTAGGTCCTGTGGACCATCCTGGAAGAGAGAAAGATGATCACACCCCAACACATCTTGGTATTACACCAAGATCTACCTGATCAAAGACTAGGTTGCCCCAGAACATATCTGGGGTCTTATCCACCAAGGTACAAGACCAAGGATCAACCCATGCTTTAGGCATGGGTACCCTAGAACACATTCAGGGGCCCTAGACATATCTAGGGACTTATACTGCTTGGTCCTAGACCAAGAACCCCAGTCATCTATTGGGGGCCCTCACAGGGGTATTTTGCCATGGCTTTAACTGCTTGGTCCTAGACCAAGAACCCCAGGAGTGTACTGGGGGCCCTAGTCCACAACTATGGTCTTATGCCATCCTCCAGGGAGAATGGCTTTTGCAGCTGCATTAAATTCAACACTCCCTCTCAGCAAGAGAGGCATTCTTAGCAACACCAAGTTTGTCTCGAAAGTACACAAACTTTGTCAAGGACAGTGGCTTGGTCAAAATATCTGCAGTCTATTCTGCCATTGGAACATATTGAATACTGAGAATGTTCTTCTGTACCATGTCTCAGACATAGTGATATTTCATCTCAATCTGCATCGACCTGTCGTGAAACACCGGATTCTCGGAGAGCTTTATACAACTCTGGTTGTCACAGTGAATGACTGTGGGTTCTAGCTCTTCACTGAACAAGTCTGAAAGTAGCTTCCTAAGCGACACTGCTTCTCTGCTAGCAGCACTTGCAGCAATGTATTCTGCTTCTGCATTGCTCTGGGCTATGGAGCCCTATTTCCTGCTGGACCAGGAAATCATCATTGAACCCAAACTGAAGCAATATCTCGAAGTGCTCTTCCGATCCAGTGTGCTACCCATCCAATTTGAATCTGTAAATCCATGAAGCATTACACCTCCGCTAGAAGTGTATCTGAGACCATCGACAATAGTCCCCGGAACATATCTCAGAATATGTTTGACAGCAACCATATGTATATATGCTTCGGTTCACACATGAACTGGCTGAGGGCATTTACTGCATAACAAATGTCCGGTCTAGTATGTACGAGGTACATCAATGATCCAATGATCTGTCGATATAAGGTGGGGTCTTTTGGATCTGAACCTGTAACTTGATCTTGTAGTTTCTTTAGGTTAGAGATCATTGGTGTGGTCATGGACTTACAGTCCATCATGCCAAATCTGCGGAGCACATCAACTGCATATTTGCTCTGTGAGAGAAATATCTCACTTGGTTTCTGCTACACCTCCAAGCCCAAGAAATAATGCAAGAGCCCAAACTCTTTCAAACTCTGGGGAAAGCTCCCTCTTAGTCCGAGCTATCAAGTTTTCCTCTCCAGTGAGGAACATATCATCCACGTATAAGACTAAGATAACTGGATGATTTTGTACAATCTTTATATAGAGATTGAGATCTGCTATGCTCTTGGTGAATCTAAGACTCTGTAGAAAGCTGTCTATTCTACCATACCAAGCTCTCGGAGCTTGCTTCAACCCGTGCAAGGCTTTCTTGAGTTTGCACACATGAGATTCTTTCTCATGGATCACGAAACCTTCAGGTTGTTCGATATACACTTCTTGCTTAACTTCACCGTTAAGAAAAACAGTCTTAACGTCCATTTGGTGAAGTTTCCAACCAAAAACTGCTGCAAAAGAAATAATAATCCCGATGGAAATATATCTGGCAACTGGAGCAAAGATTTCGTCATAGTCAATTCCCTCTTTCTGAGAGAAACCACGAGCCACTAATCTAGCCTTGTATTTTTCAATACTGCCATCTGCTGCATGCTTTATCTTATAAAGCCATTTGGAAGTTACCACTGATTTGCCAAGAGGTCTAGAAACCACTGCCTATACATCATTCTTTAGAATTGAATCATATTCTTCTATCATAGCATCTTTCGACACTTGATGTTTAGAGGCTTCTTCAAATGTGGAAGGTTCTGAATCAATCACAATATTCAACTTAGCTATGAGACCAGAGTACTTATCTGGTTTCTTGCTTTTTCTGAAGGTGCCCTTAGGAGCTGAATGCTTTTCTGCTTTCATTAGAATTTCTCGGCACCAGGTTGGTTTCCTTTTAATAGGAGGTATCTTCAAAGGAAACTCAATAGTATCCCTTGAGAGATCCACTGGAAGTTCTGAGGTCTCCTCCCTCTATTCATCTGGAAGAGGAGAATCTGAAGAATCAAGTGGTGGAGCTTCCTGCTCCCCAGAATCACATGGAAGTTCTCTGGCCCGACGAAAAGCTGCCTCTTCATGAAAGGTTACATCTCTGCTTACTTCGATGAACTTTTGACCTGGGATATAAATTCTGTAAGCCTTTGAGGTTTCACTGTATCCCACAAAAGTTCCTTTCTTTCCGGAGGGCTCTAGCTTAATTCTCTTTTCTTTTGGAATGTGAACATAGACTGGACTGCCAAAGATTCTCAAGTGATCGACTGAAGGCTTTATACCGGTGAAAACTTCTTTTGGAGTTTTCGCTTTAAGAGCTTTGTGTGAACATCTGTTCTGAATGTAGACAACAGTACTGGCATCTTCAACCCAAAGAAATAACGGTAGGTTTTGGTCATACATCATGGCCCTAACTGTTTCACAGATAGTTCTGTTCTTTCTTTCTGCGACCCCATTTTGTTGGGGGTTATACGACACAGTTAGCTCCCTCTTAATCCCAGAAGCCCGACATAGTTCATCATATTTGAAGGAGTCAAATTTTTTACCATTGTCTGTTCTGAAAACCCGAATGTGTCTGCCTGTTTGATTTTCAACAAGATTCTTGAAATCTTGAAATCTACTGAAAGATTCATCTTTAGTCTTTAAAAATTAAATCCAAGTTTAACGAGAACAATCATCAATAAAAATGATATAGTAAATACAACGATTCATAAATGGAGCAGTCATGGGCCTACAAAGATCAGAATGAATTAGATCTAGAATGCCATTAGATTTTCTATTGCTGTGAGGATAGGGTTTCTTTGTATTCTTACTGAGTGCACAACCTCTACAAACACTATCATGTTCAAAAGAAAATACTGGCATACCTGTCACCATCTTTTGCAAACCTAGAAGTGCATTGTAGTTGAGATGTCCAAGCCTTCTGTGTCAAAGCTCACAGGGATTTACCATCTCATGAGTTAGTGCTTGAACAACTTGTCCTGAGATTTTATGAAGTCCACTCTCACGAGTTCCAATAGTCATAGCAGTGCTCATATCTTCATTTGAGGACCACATGAGGGCCTTCTCTTTGATGAAGGCTATTGAGTAGCCTTTGCTTTCTAACACTGCAACTGAGATTATATTTTTTTTTTAAACCAGGAACATAAATAATTTTATCAATATGAAATATATTATTTTATTAAAGTTGGAAAGAAGCAGATCCAAAACCTTTTATGTCATAAGTACCATCATCACCCAGTTCCACCTTTACATTGAATTTCCTGTCCCGATAATTTGCAAGATTTTGTTTGAAGCCTGTCATGTGTTTGGAAGCACCGTTGTCCATTAACCAAATTTCCTCCGACTTGGTTATGGTGCAAGAAAGAGCTGAGATGAGATAATATTCTTGATGTTGTTCTTGCTCTTTGGTGGCTGCCCTGGTTTGTCTTCTTTGAGGTTCTTCTTGAGGTTTAGCCTCTTCAGTGGCAACTGAGGCTTGGAACTTTCCTTTTCTTTTCTGCGGAGAGGGAGGGTTTCTGCAATCTCTTGCATAATGTCTTAGCTTATTGCAGTTAAAACATTTTACTTTAGATAAATGAGTATTAAGATGAGATAACTTACTTTGAGGTTTCTTTTCTTTGCCTTTAGATTTATGGAACTTCTTCCACTTCTTGGCTTTTGCTGCAAGGGCATGATCTCTCAGAATTGAATGATCATTTCTGCTTTGAGTCTTCTTCTTCTAAGCAGTCATGCCACAATCTGTCAAAGTTAGGCTGGGCTTCTCTTCCATTGATTGATGCGAGAAAAACTTCCCATGACTCAGGGAGCCATCAACTGCAGTTTGCACAAGGTCATCATCATCCACAACAACTCCTATTGCTATAAGCTGATCTCTGGTTTGAACAATCTTGGAGAAGAAGGCAGCAATTGATTCATCTTTTCCCATTCTCAAAGTACGTAGTTGTTTCTTCAATATTCTTTTCTGAGTTGGTGCCTTCTTTTCATAGAGGTTTGCCAAGGCATCAAAACAATCTTTGGCGGTCCTTAGATGACCAATGATGGGCATCATGCTGTCCTTAACAAAATAAAAAATGATTCTTTTAGCCTTGGGTTGTTTCTTTCTCTATGCTGCCCTGGCTGTTTTTGAAGTGGGTTCTTCAATTACCCTGGTGATCAACTTTTCTAGATCATTATTTTCAAGATTGTTAACTGTTCTGCATTTCCAAGCATTGAAGTTGGAGGCCCCTATAAGTCTGTCTTCAACTTTAACTGAAGAGGAGGCCATGCTGAGATTTTGATCAATTTAGTAAAAGAGATGTTGTTGATGTGCAAAACAACCCTAACAATATGGATCTATGCAGGCTCAAGTATGCACTTCTTGAATTTTTTTCATGCCCTAAGCTATGATACCATGTTAGAATTAGGGAAAGAAAACAAAATATACCTTTTCAAATTTTTCTGTTAGCTAGATCAACAAGAACTTAGTAGATCTAAAGTAAAACTCTGAACATAAATGTATAGTAAGATAGTAGATTTGAAACATAAAGTATTTCTGATTAAGCAAAGCAGTTAGATCTGAACTATAGATATATTTCTGAACAAAAAAAACAGTTAGATTTGAACCATAGAATATTTCTGAACAAGCAAAACAGTTAGATCTGAAACATATAAATATTTATGAGTAAACAAATCAACAGATCTGAACCATAAACAATATTTATGAGTATTGCAAATCAATAGATTTGAACCATAAGAATACTTCTGAGTATGCCAATCAATAGATCTGAACCTAAACAATAAATCTGAATTTAAGCAATTAAATAAAGTTGAAACTGCAACTTACCTCTTGAAGATTTACCTTTGTGTAATGAAGAGAAGATTGACACACATGATGAATGTTAAGCCACTGATGTTATGTTCAGATAAATCTAGGACTCATGGATCAACCTCAACGGGTTAGATCTCTATCAATGAGAATGTAGGACTGGTATGCCACCATAGAGAAACCCCACACAAAAGACAACAAACCCCCAAACAAAAAATTCTGGAAGCAATGTTTATTCCAGCCACATACAGTGAGGAAGTTCCAGATCTGAACAACTAGAAGATGACTGCCTATAGTAAGGGACTATCAACCCAACAAGAAGGCCGTGACCCTAAAAGGTTCTAGTTCTGCTCAAGTAATGGGACGACAACCACTTAGGAGAGGGCCAGTTGCAGTAGACTGGCAGAGGGAGGAGAGGGCAACAACATAGACACTTGGCAACAGTGATTAGATCAACCCTCAACACACAACAACCCTCAAAACAACTTCTAAATGTATCTGGCAGCAACAAAATAACCCTCAACTCAGCAACTCAAAAGGACTAGGCAACAACAATGAAAGGAGGCCGAAACTGGACTGTCAAAGGGAGGCCGCAACTGAACTGTCAAAGGGAGGTTGCAGCATATAGAAGAAGCTCAGAGCAATTTGCCACACTACAAGAGAAGAGAGTGAGATTGAGAGTGAGTGGAAAAGTGAGGGGAAGGGTTTCTATTTATAGTTTTAGGCTAGGGCTTAGGGTTATAAAAATATAATTAATATAATGACATATTAATTAATATAAATATTAATTTAATGTCACATTTAAATATTAATTAATATTTTTGTTTTAATTTTATTAAGTCCTAAAAAACAAAAATGCAAACCCCACTCAAACCCAAACTCAAAAACCAAAGGGGTAAAAAACAAACAAGGAGTTAGGAGAGCCAGAGAGGTTTTCTTAGTGGCAACACATGTCCATATGATTCTCAAGGTGGCCAATTAACTTTATCATCACTACATAAGGGGTACATCTCACAGTGTGGTCATGCTTATCTTCATAGTTTCTCCTAAGTCCTGTGGATCATTCTGGAAGAGAGGAAGAAGATCACATACCAACACATCTTGGTATTACATCAAGATCTACCTGATCAAAGACCAGGTTGCCCCATAACATATCTGGGGTCTTATCCACCAAGGTACAAGACCAAGGATCAACCCATGCTTTAGGCATGAGTACCCTAGAACACATCTAGGGGCCCTAGACATATCTAGGGACTTATACTGCTTGGTCCTAGACCAAGAACCTCAATCATCTACTGGGGGCTCTCACAGGGGTCTTTTACCATGGCTCTAACTGCTTGGTCCCATACCAAGAACCCCAGGAGTGTACTGGAGGACCTAGTCCACAACTAGGGTCTTATGCCATCCTCTAGGGAGAATGGCTCTTACAGCTGCATTA
>JASDQU011379285.1:12445-23887 GCA_032191745.1 Picea mariana | reverse complement strand
CCAAATCCTTTGACGGGTTAAGTACTTTTGTCTCCAAGCTCCACTTTGTATGACGTCTTTCTCTCATTTAGATTTGAGAGTCTGGCTTGATCTCCCGTTATGTGTCTGGAAGCTCCACTATCGATTATCCACATGTCATCTTCAATCGTCCCAGTAAGTGCTGAGTAGTGTAAAAGACTGATTGTTTCACACATATCTTTGGTTGACTGCTAACTGGTCATGCCTTGATCCAAAACTTCAACTTCGTCATTTCTGTCTTCTGAGAGAGCCAAGAGGTGCGCTGAGTTAGGGCGCATCTGAATATCTTCTTCTTGGGCGAGATGCTCCATCACAAGGTGCCGGATCGGAGATTTAGGGTTTTTGCAACTGCTTCTGCTAGTAACCCTAGCTGCAGTGTTTTGGAAGCTGCTCCTGCTAGTAACCCTAGTGGCAGTTCCTCAGCGAGCTCAATATCCTAGCGGCTATGTTTCCTTCCAGCGTTTTAGGCTGACTGAAGGGGGTGTGGGCCCATAACTTGTTAGAATATAGAAGATTGTGCTAGTTTTACCATTGACGATACCCTCGTCACCCAACCATAGGCCGAAGCCACCCTCCGAGCACCTTGACCTTGACAGAGAAGAGAATCCTGGTAGCAATTCAATAGCCAAGAGAGGCTAATGCATCAGGCAAGAATAGAAACCAAGCTGATCAGATAATCCCACCCAGAGTTTAGTGCACACCTTACCAGAAACTTGCGCACATGCTGCAACTGCACCTGCGCATGTCCACTTCTCTCTGCAACTGTTGAGATGAGAATAATGAGAACTGGCACCCTGTATTTATAGTAGTCTGGGCAATTTTACTGGGGTCGACTTCTCCTCCTGGGTACTAATAAATTCATATTAAATATATTTCTGCAGCCGACAACTTGTCTAGGGTCTCCTTCACTTCTTTGCTTCCTTCCGGAGTATTCTAATCTTGTCATAGGTCACAATAGAGGTTCATACCTCCCGAAGCTACCATAATATTAACATTACCCCCATTAAGGCCACCTAGTATTACAACTTTGCCCAAGTAGGACAACACTTGACTAGAAAATAATAATGGCCACCAAGGTGAGACAAGGCAAAATGCATGATTCCAAAGCATCATGATTCATTATCCAAATCAATCCATGATGACCATTTTCATGCCTCAAGTATTAACATTATCACTCGATATGAACTGCCAGAATGATGTACTCGAGTGTAGGAATGCACAATATGATATGAATGAGTTGAACATGGATAGAAGACATCTGTGCGAAACTATCTAAGGAGAGTTTAGAATAACATCATCTTATTTACTATTTGAAACTAAGTTGCAGGGTTTGGCGAACCTAAAGCTTGAGGTTCAAAATTCGGCGAACCTCAAAAAAAATTTGAGCTTCGTCGAACCTAATGCTGAACCTGAACGAACTCGAACCCGTGCTCGAATTTGAACCTTAGGATGAATTTGAAGGAGAATTTTATTGAGGTTTGGGATGAGGTTCGATTAGGGTTCAATGTATATAGCCGAACCTAAAGCCAAACCTCACCAGAACCTTATTGGAAAATTTGAACCCGAATCGACCTAATCGTTGTCGAACCCGAAATTGAACTCGAACCATGTGACTTAGGTTTGAAATGTGGATCGCGGAGAAAATGTTTTCTCCTCTAGTTACCCCTAGAAGTTGGGGGGGGGGGTGATAACTTGAGGTGATAGTGGGCAACAAGCTCTGTGCAAATGTAAGGGTTGACCACCTTTGGCCCAAGATCTAGGTTAGGACCTAAAGTGGATAATAGATGCTCTAACATTGCTATCCTTCAAAGGGGAGCATCTTAAGGGACAACAACCTTGATGGTGCTCCTAATGAAATGAGAGAGGCCATGTGTTGTGTGGAGAGGGCCTAGGATAGTGTCATAAAGTCTCATGATGGTCTCTGTTGCCGTCCTAAAGGCTAATACACACCTGGGGTAACATGGAAAAAACCTTCAATCCACTTGGTGTGTCCTTGGGGGCAAGTCTCGAGTCAAGGTGCTGTCACCTGATCCTCAACTCCTCCGTCTAGGCCAACCCCTAGCGAAGCCAAGGGGGGTAGTCCCTATAAAAGAAAACTAAGGCTTTTCTAAACTAAGAAAGAAAAATACTTTAGCCTAGGAGTTTATTGCTGAAAAATAAAATTCGATCACACTACTTAGCATATATCATCATAAAGAACATTTGCTCATGAAACATTTATACATCAAAGGATACAACCTGCCTACTGGGTGTGCCGCAGATCCAACAAGGCGAGTTACCGGGTGATTTGACACACTCCACCCAGGTAGGGGTTTTAGACGAATAGTACCACTCAGAGATTGCCTTAATTATACTAGCAAGGTTCAATTACTTTGATGAAAATGAAAAGATAGATCACACACCCTGCTTTGTAATTGAGGCACTGGTACAAACACTTTGAAAGAAATGAATTGCAACACTTAAGTTTATATACCCTGCTTTGTATTTGAGAGAGAGATCAACAAGATATTGCTTGAAAATGTTGTTGCAAAACTGATTGAAGAAGGAAAATTACTTGAAACTAAAATTGCATGAGAATCTAAGAATTAGTTTAACATGCATGAAGTTAGAGTGTTGTAGTGTGTTTGATATATTTGACTTGAAAATGTTGTTGCAAAACTGATTGAAGAAGGAAAATTACTTCAAACTAAAATTGCATGAGAATCTAAGAATTAGTTTAACGTGCATGAAGTTAGAGTGTTGTAGTGTGTTTGATATATTTGACTTGTGTATTTGATTGTTAGATCTTAAGCATGCACAACTCAAAGAGAAAAAAGACAAACCACAACACCAATCCCCCTAAGGGGATGAAGAAACTGGGCACAAAGGGCCCGCTTTTATTACTTATTACAATGGAGAACTTAGTGTTCTCTTTGAGCTTTTAGCTCTCTTAGAAGAATAGGGATCCTTATTAATGGATCATTAATATGAGTACAAGAAGAAAAGAATAAAAGAGACACTTCGTTTTGAGTCTTGACGAAGTCACAACCCCCCAGGGTCCCTGAAAGTCTTGAATTTCATCCAAAATGAGCGGAATCTCCTCTTGGATCTGTACTTGCTGCAACAAAACAACAAACAAATGAAGTTAGAAACGATAAAAAAGAGTTCTAAACAGCTAAAAATTTTACCAAAATTTTAAGGAATTTTTCTAAGGCAAAAAGACAAAATTTTAGGGCTTTTTTGAGGCTTTAACAATCCTAACTTAGGCTCCTTTTAAAGATTTGTGTTTGCTGTTTTAGGACAGCAAACATACAATCTCTAAATAGATTGATAACCAATTTAAACTAAGCAAAGAACTTTGATCTAAAGCTTAGATGAAAAGACCAAGTAAATTGCTTCAAACTTTGTCTAGATCTACCTTTAAAAATGACAAATTTCAGCCTAGATCTAGCAAATCATGCATGCAATCCTTAGATGTTTGAAAATAAAATATTGACTTATTCTAACTTGCATGCAATCAAAGAAAAAAAGGGTGGGGAAAGAGTTTTATCAGATTTGAGTTTTCACTTAAGCTTGGAAAATTTGAGCTATGGGGCTCTCCTTGATGTGAAGAAGAAGAGGGTGAATGCCTTCCTGAAGAACTCCTTGGAAAGAAAAGAAGAAGCAATTGAGTTCCTTTGCCTCTCCAATAGATTGGTGTTCCTTGCAAAATTGACACCTGCAAGTTCTTGTATTTGGTGTTTCTCTACACAAAAAAGCTTCAAGAGCACATTAGTTTAAGCAAAAACACACATGCAATGAAATGTTTGAGTATAGATCAATAAGTAGATTGAATAATAAACAAATTAAACAACTTACTCCATCTAGATAACAATATCCCTATGATTAACCAAATAGCAAAGATACTATGCATAAAATCAATACAACATCACCTCATGTATCCAACATTCATCCACACACCAAAGCTAGCTCCAAAGTCTTTATTATTTCAGAAGAAGATACAACATTACAATGCTTGCTTGCCCAAGATTCGACTAACTAATGGAGAGGTCGACCCTTTTTTAAATAGGAATGGGAGGTAACAATCCCTAAGTAATGCATGCACTAGGGTTAGGTTTAGGGTTTAGGAATGCGTGAGGATATGAGGGAGTTATGTGGGAGTGAAGAGGAGATGCGTGGGAGTGAATATGGAGTGGAGTGGAGAGGTGTTAGGTAAAGGGGAGAGGAATTGGAGTGAAAGGGGAGTAGAGGCAAGTGAAGGGAAGTGAGAGTGGGAGTAAGGGGGGGTGATGGGTTAGTTAAGTAAGGCGTGGGTCCCTTAATAGATGCGCTAGGGTTTGGGAATGCACCACTTAAGAGAGGGAGTCGAGTTCCCTCATTGGGATCTCCTCCCACTCCATGTCATCTCAATCAAGTCGACTTCTCCCTTAGCTAACTCTCCTTTAGGCCTCAGTCAACTGGGGACATGAAAAAACATGTCTCAATCATGTTCCCCAGTTCTCCTAAAATTTAGGAGATTAATTGAATTACCCATTTTTCATAAATTTAGAGTAAAATTGATTTTTTAGTGAAAATAATCACTTTTTAGTCTCGAAATATGGGAAATAGGGGTTTACATCATGCTCTGGATTGGAAAACGACTGTAAATATGACATCTGACAACATTTGATGCCATATTTTTTACATTTATTGACTCAGAATTAATAAATTCCATTTTTGCAGGAATTTAATTAATTCATTGAAAACTTAAAAAAAATCTATCAAACCTAGCCGCAAT
Organism: Picea mariana; assembly: GCA_032191745.1. Lineage (NCBI taxonomy): Eukaryota > Viridiplantae > Streptophyta > Pinopsida > Pinales > Pinaceae > Picea > Picea mariana. The sequence goes on along the minus strand of JASDQU011379285.1, from coordinate 19,113 downwards.
TTCCAAATGACTCAGACACTATGTTCTAGTATGAGCTTATGTACATTCAGAGACTAGACATTGGATTTTCCATGCCAAAACCTGCTTGCCAGCGCACACTCCGACTTTGGAGCTAAGTCATTTGAGTGAAAAAACTTAGAATTTATTTTTTTCTGCTCACCGAGGCAAGCGAAAAAAATGATTAATAAGTAGAAAAAAAACACTCCAAAGTATGTGCTCACTCCTGGTCTTGGGTGGCCAATAGCCTTTTACAATCTATCATACTTAGGACATTTATTACAATGGTGGAAATGCGGAAAAGATGGGTCTTTTATAAGACCGGCTGAATTCTGAACTCTATCATATGAGCACTGATCGCTCATTCTTTTGCGGCTCTTCAAGAAATCCAGTTTGTGCAAACTGGTGGATAACAGTCTTCAAGAGAGTCTTTGACATGCCAAATGTTACACAATGTATGAAATAATGCTTCACTTGGGATTGAGTTAAACTCCGTAGAATTAACTATAGGAAGAGAAAGAAGTCAACTTTTAGTTGAGGGATGATGTATTAGTGCACCAGCCGACAAGTTGATAGAAAAGTTGATGAAAAAGTTGATGCAAAAGACATGGTTGTAGTTACATTAAAGCCTACTGCCTTCTATGGAATTTTTGTTGAAACCTTAAATATAACTTCTGGAGATGTTAAATTAACATTTGAGCAATTGAGTAATAAGATTTTAAAGAAGAATAGGTGGAAGAAGCAGGTTTAGTAGAAACAATGTGAACGAAGGATTAGAATTTGCCTTAAAAGAATACTTCAAGGACAAAGGGAAGCTTGAAGATGGAGGCGAGAGTGTTGATTAAAATCAGTGTTATTAAAACCGGACCAGTCAAGAAAAATTGGTTGGTTGAACTGATATGGAGGCAAAAACGACCTGACTGGTGGCACAAAACCGCTTTTGGCTGGTTTCATACAAAACTGGCCATTTTCACTGAATCGATTAGTTCTATATGAAAACGTTCGGTTCCGTATGGGCTGTCATGGATCCACGAAATTCAAATTTAAAAAAAAATCAATTGATTAATAGAAGGGGGGCCTATTACCTAACCCGAGGGTAATGGTAATGTTAAATTCTTAAAAGATAAAGGAGAATGTCACTTTTACTTAAATTTTTAACATTACAATTAATTGTTTCAGGATGTTTAAGAGTGGTTCCAACCTCATTGGACTTCATATGGAGAAAGTAGAATTTTAGGTTCCATTCAAAATTCAACAAACTTAACGGTTTTTAGGATTTCAAGATGTGTAGGATTGCAACATTTCCATTGGATTTTATCATGTATGAGGGTATGGAACTGAGATTTAATCAAGAGCACCAAGCTCTCTATGTACTTCGATGTTGGTGGCATTGATTGTTGAACTCTTCTGTCATGACCCTAGTAAAAATGTACCCTTCACTCAAGTAAAATCACTGATTAGGCATGTTAAGCTTTTTCTATCTTATTTTAATGCTTAGAGGGTGACATTGATGATGATGATCCTAATATAGGTAGTGATCTTGATGATATGTAGTTATTTGTTGTAGCATGATTTTTTTTGGACTCTAGAGGCCATTTAGAGCCTTTTTGTTGATGTATTTTGGTTCAGAGATGGATTGCACTCAGTGCTATTTTGGTTATATGTGTTAGAATATTGTGCTCGTTTACCATAGACAATGCTACACCATTGTCACCCAACCATAGGCACAAAGCCACCCCCAAGCACCTTAACCTTAGACAGAAAGAATGATTCCAGTAACCCTCACTAGAACCAACAGATAAACCTGGGTAGCGCACCTTCTCCAGAGGTAGCGCACAAGATAGAGTACTGAAAGACTGAACATGGAATTACTGCACACCTACAGCTCCTCCTCAACACTTGCGCCTTGCTTCTGGATGACTGAGTGTATGTGCAAATGAGTTGGAGCGCCTCCTATTTATACTAATATGGCCAGGTAAACAAGTGTTTCTTCAAACAGGGCTGACCTGTCCTTTTCTGCATATAATACTTCAATATTACTTATTCTGTTGAGCCGACTTATCTTCCAGGGTTTTCACGCATCTGTTTAGGCTTTCTCTTGCTTCCAGCATATTCTATTCTAGTCAAAGGTTTATCCATGGAGGTTAATACCTCCCTTAGCTACCAAAACATCAACACTCCATCTTAGCTAGGGAGGTATTTAACTATGATGTTCCCTTCTCATCTTCATAGCCTTGCTCGCTATGCCATGATCCTCTTGTCATGGTTACGCAGACCATGCTACTAGTAGCATGATTACGTCACACATGGCTACACTCATGTGGACCTGTCAATCTCATCTATGGGCCACAACCCGCTAGAGAACACTAGAGATACACCTCGTAATGTGTGTCACCATCATTACTATCATCATTATCCATCCATCTCACATGGCATGGGCAAGACCTACATGATCTTGCAGACCGGTAGCATCACCAAAGCTACACAGGCTATCTCATGATCACCTAGATCAAATTACGAGCAACACCATCACAACCATACAGGTTCTCGATTACGCCACTAGCGTACCAGACTGTCTCACCGGTGTAGCAACAACTCAGCATACCAGACCATCTCACTGGAGTAGCCTACAACTTGGCATAAAGCCTACAACTCGGCACAAGGCCTACAACTCGGCACGAAGTCTACAACTCAGCATGAAGCCTACAATTTGGCATAAGGCCTTCAACTCGGCACGAAGCCTACAACTCGGCATGAAGCCTACAACTCAGCACAAGGCCTACAACTCGGCACGAAGCCTACAACTTGGCATGAAGCCTACAACTCGACACAAAGGCGTACAACTCGGCATGAAGCCTACAAGATCCTTCTTTTCGAATTCTGCCATCAACTCCCTCTAACTAAGAGAATCCTCAAACCACACTTCTATTTGTTGCATGCCCCTATGCATCCTGCAAAGTGTCACGAAACCTTGCTTCTTCCTGATCACTGACTCCCTTTGAAGTTTGACTTCCTCTGAGTCCTTTCAAGTCTTGCTTTCTGTGGTAACCTTCCTGGAATACGTAGGATAACCTGCCCGAAACAGGAACAACAAGAGCAAAAATATTTCCAATATAATAACATTTTATATAAGAGCATATCAATTTCACGGTAATTCATTATAGCATTACAAAGGTATCCTACCTGAGAACAAGAACAAGAAATATCTCGTAGAGGAGATGTTAGTTCATATTGCAATTAAGTACAATAAGCATTTATATTAATAGTACATGCTACTAAGTATTCATTTGTTCTTGGCATTAATAAAATCTAAAGGATTGCAATACTTAAGCAACAATAAAAATATCAAACCTGATATGCAAACCTAGAGTCTGCCTATTGTTCTGCTTGAGTTGCTTTTCTTCTGAGACAAGTATTCTTTCCAACCTAGAGAGTGTGTTGTTCCTCTGAATGTATTAGATCTGAGAGCTTTCTGGCTCTACGATTGCTTCTTGGACAAAGATCCCTTCTCTTTTCAGAGATTTAGATTTGCAGTAGTTTCTTTTTATTGTTTCTCCTAGTCCACATTCATGTGCTTGGAAGCTCCAAAATCAAACCCTTCATCCTTTTACGCCTGCTCTTAAGTTTGTGGTTCCATAATTTTTCCCTTTGTTCTTTGCAAGGATGATTTCAATACTTGTCTTCCATGCTCTACCAAGAGACCATGCTTCTGCTGTGCCACTCTGATTTTATGGAGGAAGTCATGATTGTCTTTGACTTTGACCTTGACCAGTTAAACCTTGACTTTGACCAGTCAAACGTTGATTTTGACCCAAAAATTCAACTTTGACGTTTTTGATGGCTGAGGGCACTAGGAGATGCGCTGGGTTAGGGAGCACTGGGATATCCAAGAATTATGCCAAACGCTTCACTTAAAGTGCCCGAACAATCAGATTAGGGTTTGTTGCTGCTGCAAGATCAGAAACCCTAGCTGCAACTGCAATTGTGCTACAACGAGTTTGATAGAGAGCTGCACATCTAACTTCTAGTGGTTAGACTGTTCCGAAGATGGTGTGGGCCCATAACCTGTTCGAATATCGTGCTCGTTTACCATAGGCAATGCTACACCATTGTCACCCAACCATAGGCACAAAGCCACCCCCGAGCACCTTAACCTTAGACAGAAAGAATGATTATGGGAAGCCTCACTAGAACCAACAAATAAACCAGGGTAGCGCACAAGATAGAGTAACAAAAGACTGAAGAGGGAATTACTGCAGTTGCTGCAGCTCCTCCTCAACACTTGCGCCTTGCTTCTGGATGACTGAGTGTGTGTGCAAATGAGCTAGAGCGCCTCCTATTAATACTAATTTGGCCAGGTGAATAGGTGTCTCTTCAAATAGGGCCGACTTATCCTTTTCTGCATATAATACTTCAATATTACTTATTCTGCTGAGCCAACTTGTCTTCCAGGGTTTTCACACATCTGTTTAGGTTTTCTCTTACTTCCGGAATATTCTATTCTAGTCAAAGGTTTATCCATGGAGGGTAATACCTCCCGCAGCTACCAAAACATCAATAATATGCACTCTTGCTATATAAATGAGAAACTTTGCATATTCGTGTATAAATGGTTTGGATTCATATGGATGTACATGAATATATATTCTTTTTTTCAAATTTAAATATTTTATGTAGTTTTTGGTCGACCGTTTTTTTTTTCCGGTTTTTCACCGGTCTGGTCCGGTTTCACATTTTTCGGGTCGACCGATTCGGTCCAGTTTCCGGTTCTGATAAGATTGATTCAGATACTTAGAAACCTGGGAAAGGTATGAATTATTTTTATTGTGGCAAGCTAGGACATAAGGTCAAGTTTTGCAGGAAACGGTTGTGGGACAAAAGGCAGAACCAAGGACCTTCTTTTGAAGATCAATCTGGGAAGAAACAAGCCAATATAGCTGAATGCAAAGAGGAAGAACAATTTATGTGTTTGTGACTAGTAATAAAGGATTCATTTGGAACAAAACAGACTGGTATATTGATTATGGTGTGTCTGTGTCATGGCATTTTACTAATTGGAAAGATTGGTATGTTGATTTTGTTGAGGGCAGATCCAACTTTGATTCTGGTGTCTTGAGTGGTGGAGAAGAATACAGAGTTGACGGCAAGGGAAGTGTTCAACTTCGGATGAGAGGTAAGAGGTTGCTATTTAGGGTGTCTACTAAATCCCTGGTTTGCAGGAAAAATTACTTTCTTTTAGTTGGATTATGAAGCATAGTCCACAGTTAGATGTTGTCTTCAATGATAAAAGTTGTTTTATTGTTGGCAAAATGAGCAAAAAGATGATTTCTATTGGTGGGTAAGAACATGGTTTATTTTGGCTGGTGGATGGTAAATAGAAGTTGATGGTTATAGGGGAGAACCTAGAGAAACAAGAAGGTAAGCAACATATTCATTATGCTTTATCTGCTGATTTTCATGAAGAGAGGAAGGCCCTTAGGGAGGGTGAAGACTAGGAAGTGAAGTGGGATGGTGCATCCTCATGGAAGCAAACACAAAACTTTGATATATTGAACCACGAAAATGTGGAGGAGGTGATTTCCATGAACAAGCCAAGTTCTATGTCAATGGTGGAAAAGATGACTGTTCGACCAACATTGGCTCTAGTCAGAAAGAAGGATGATGTGACTTGTACTTCATCATCCTATCTGGGTACATTGAATTTCTAGTTTGCTGATTGAAGACTTTATTTTGGAGTGGGCTGTAAACATCTTGCTTGTCCAAAGATATTGTTTTTATTTTGAAACAAACAAAATTTATGTAATATGACCATTATGTGAGGGTGTTAGATATAATGTTCATATTTAGGACTTAGGCACGCTTGAGAGGTATAATAAAGTGTCTAATTGTGAGCTATTAAATGTAGTCATTAAAATATTTGGTATTCAGGAGTTATGCAACATACTCCTCTCTCCCTACTATGTAATGAGACATAGCATGACTCAATAATCAAGCAATCTATTCTTTCTTATTATTTTGCATATTCCTGTCTACAATCTCGTGTGTAAATCCGACAAACAGGACACCAACGGAGGTAGGCTTGGAACTTTCAAAAGAAGATAAGTGATAAGATGTAAACGAAACAATGTATTGTCAACTTGTAGGGAGTTTGACTTGTCTTACAATAACTAGATTAGATGTGAATTTTGCAGTTGGTCTGTTGTCAAGATTTAGAATTGTTCCAGGATGGTGCACTGAAATGCAACAGAGAGAGTGCTGAGATATATCAATACTACTCCGCATTTTGCAATTTGCTTTTTAAAAGAATGGAAACTTCAGGTTTAGTGGATTTTCAGATGTTAGATTGTGCAAGGGAATTTGACGGTGGAAAATCAACATCAGGCTATGCATTTAATCTTGGAAGTAGTATAATTTCTTGGTTAATTAAAATTAAGCCTCCGTTTTTCATCAACGGAAGCATAACATAAAGCAGCTGTTGGAATAGCCAGTGACAGTTTGGTTACACAAGATATTGAGTGATTTGAAAATATACAACAAATGCAGCCGACAGCCTTGCAGTGTGACAATCAAAGTGCAATAAAAATAACGAGGAATCCAATTTTTCATTCAGAAACAAAACACATAGAAGTACATCATAGTTAATGAGAGGGCAAGTACAAAATAAGGAGATA
>JASDQU011379284.1:13829-23876 GCA_032191745.1 Picea mariana | reverse complement strand
CACAATATGATTTGATGGGTCACTTACTCTTGTATATTTCTGCACAGTATACTCAACCTCAATATCAAATCTAACTTGCATTAATCTTTTACATTGTGACCAGTCTTCTATTCATTCTTTATGTGAAGCCCACCATTTGGCTGGAGTGGCTTTCAAGACAACATCTAATGCCAACAATATTTATTGTTTAGGTATATGCAACTCAAGCACCTTTACAAAAGAACTTATATCAGTCAAACCATCATACTTGGGTGGGTCACATAACTTTGTTCCAATCCAGGGAAACGATCGAGTAATGCAGGCAAACTGTACGGTTGACACTTCTTGCATCCTTTGCTGCTAATGTTCCAGTCCTTCCTATCAATATACGCACATGAGATAATTCTTGTAATGTACCAGATCTATTATAATAGATGAAAACATAAATATTGTAGAGATTAGCAGTGGAACAACATAATAGATGAAACCACAACACCAAAATAATACCTTTATTGATAGGAAACAATGTTCACTTGCCTCTTTGAGGGGGAACCTCCAGCAGAGCAGTGCTCTATTACAATAATTCTTAGGAAAAAACTTCTCATGCCCTCAACTCCTATTTATACTAAAACTATCTACCAAAAGAACAATCTAGAGGAAGATCTTCTAGAAGCTAAAGCTTCTATTAGGTCTTCTTACATTTGACTTATTCTTCCTTATTACTAGGCCTTATTACTAGGCCTTATTAATATTGGCCTTTATTACATGGAAAATACATTATTCTACCTACGTGAGGGGTTAGGGAGTTTAGGTCCCTAACATTCCCTCCCCCTTAAAAAAAATCCTTGTCCTCAAGGCTTGAGATGAGGAAATTTTTGTAGAATGGTAGTTGGCTCCCAAGTGGCATATGTTCGAGTTGTATCTTTCCACTGTACTAACACTTCCTTGATGGTGCGCTGACAGAGATGATGCTCATGTTGGTCCAAGACTTCTTGTGGCTGCAACCAGATGGATCCTTCTTCATCCAACTCGGGAAGACTGGTTTGAGTTTGGCACTTAGTTTAATCATGAGACATGAAAAACAAGATGGAGCTTAGAATGACTGAGTAAAGCTAACTAATTGACCACATGTCCCATTCACTTGAGAACTGTATAAGGACCATAAAATTTGGGCACTAGTTTCTAACAATAGTCAGCCTTGAGTGAAGTCTGCTTATAACGTTGTAGTCAAAGAAACACCTGGTCCCATTCAACAAATTGACTTTCTGAGCAACCTTGATCTGCTTGTTTCTTCATGTGATTCTAAGCCATGACCAAATTCTCTTTGAGGGTACGGAGAATAGCCTCTCAAACTATAATAGTTTGGTCAACGGCCTAGAACTTCAAGACGTCAGGCATGTATGAGAGAATTGAAGGTGAATTTTGTCCATATACTGCTTCAAAAGGAGTCATGCGAGTAGTTGTATGGTAAGAAGTGTTGTACCACCATTCGACTAGGGGTAACCATTGAACCCACTGATTTTTCCTTTTAGATGCAAAACACATTAAATATGTTTCCAAACACTTGTTGACAACTTAATTTTGACCATCAGTCTAGGGACGATAGGCGGTGATAAGATGCAATTGTGTACCCTGTAGCCTAAACAATTCTTGTCAAAAATTACCGGTGAAAGTGGGATCTATATCAGAAATAATAGAATGAGGCATGTCGTGAAGCTTGAAGATACCATCCATGAAAATTTGAGCCATAGTGGAGGTAGTAAATGGGTGTTGAAGAGCATAGAAATGAGCATACCTGGAAAGACGATCAACGACCACCATGATGACTGACTTATTTCCCAATTTAGGTAAGCCAACAATGAAATTCATAGAGATATCCCTTCAAATGGTGGGTGGAATCAGAAGCAGTTGTAGGGTGTCCATGGCTTTGAATGTTTCTCCTCTGTTGCATCGACGGACATCACATTCTGCCACAAAAGTGTGAACATCATGTTTTATACCATCCCCGAATAAAAAAAAAAAAAAAATTGATCCTATCATAGGTTTTGGTAAACCCTGAGTGCCCATATATGGGTGTAGCATGAAGCTCAGAAAGAACCATGGATTTAGGTTGTGATTGTTTACTTAAATACAGACAACCTTTGTAACGAAGCTCATCATTATGCCAAGAGTACCCAGGGGAAAATGAAGAATTTTCTTGAAATTGTTGGATCAAACGTGAAATTTTGGGATCTTGAATCATGTTATCACACAATCTATACTTGCCCAAATCCCAAGAAAAGTAAGGGAGATTGGTGTAACAAATAGGATATCCTATCATTGTCACCTAAACAGTAAATCCCCACTTTTTAGAGATAGGCAAGGTCTACCCCAAGGGAGGCATCCCCGGTAACCTAAAGTGATGGAAAATTAGGGTTATGTTCAAGATATATTCCCCCCTCTCACTAGTTACCAAAGTCATAAAATCTGAGTCCTAAAAATGAGGTTAATGAAGTGCTTGATGTACCTGCCTGGAACAAGACAATATAGCATGCATATACAATAATTCCAAGTACAAATATGATAATAATACCTTAGTAGCCAATAGACAGTGACAATAAGTGCTAGCTGATATGAAATTGCAGTGGTTAATAAGTTTACAACAACAATTGATAAAATGTAATAGATGCATCAAATACTCCTCAGAAAAGCTTGAAAATACAATGAAAAGATAGCATTGACTAAGTAGAATGATAATAACTTGTCATAAGCAATTTATGAAATGATTAGCTAGAAATTAATGTTGAGTGTGAAGAAAATTTGTTGCAATTAGATGGCTATAGAAAACATTTATAACAACAGAAAATAAGTTAAGGATCTAGGCTAAACTAGGGGTAGAGATAGTTAGTAAAAGCTTAGAAGAATAGTGTTTGAGTGTTTAATCAATCCTTCAAAAAGAGAGAGGCAAGAACTAATGCCTTCTAGGGCTTATGGAGTCAAAGTGGATAGCTTCTTCTAAGGCTACAAATCAATTTGATAATGCACAAAAGTCTAAGATGGAAAATGCATAGGATAAGTAGTAACTTAAGTCCCCCTATGCATTGACCTCAAGAGACAAGATTCTAGGGTGTAGGAAATTCTAGGCCTTGACACCTTTCTCTCCTTATGCTTCTTATGGAGTAAAATTTATGCAAAGATAACTAAGTCAAAATCCTTAGAGTGCTAGCAATTTAGGGCTCTAGGGTTTCAATAGTCACTGTATCAATTCAATGAAAAACTTGGCAAACAGAAAGTAAGAAAGTAGAAATTTAAGTTCCTTAATTCAAGAATTAAGTATATCGTGCAATTTCATAATCTTGTATGAGAAAATAAAACCATACACAAATCATTCAATAGATGACAAAAAATGCATATTTTACTTACTTGCACCAAGAATAATCATGAAAATACCATGCAATATCACCATAAAAACCTCCAAGATTGATCCAAGTTGCAAAAAAAATCCTTATACAAGAGTGCGCCTCACAATTTCAGCCAATATCCCTCACTAGGGTGCAAATTTCAGACCTCTTCTCTTGTATGAGAAGTTGTGTTGTGTAAAATGAGAGTACTTTATGCTTATTTATACAAAACTTTGACCTTTAATTAACTTTAGGTCAAAAATAAGGTCGACCTGGTCAATTTACAATAAAATTCAAATTTGACATAATTAAAATTAATTTGCATCTAAAGACACCTCCAAGGGTGACATCATTCCCTTCTAGGATGACGTTGAGGCCCAAAATTGGAATGTTGAGCCTAAAATGTGGTGCGATTGGCCTCTAGAAGCCCCAGATGATGCCCACATGTGCCACCGGGCTCATAAATGCCTCCAAACTGAAACCCTAGCTCTGGATGATGTCTAGGGATATGATGGTGATGTCCAGGGCCCTTAAGGGATAACATCCATGTGGAAGAGAAAGTTCCCCCTAGGTCTAGGTATGCCAGGGCGCCTCCAAAGGAAACGTCTTTTTTCTTGCTACAAATCTACAGTTTCTTCTTACCTAGAGTTGGGGTTGCAACATCCATCTTTGGGATTTAATACCCCATGAAGGTCTGAGCTAATCATTCCCTCATGCGTACCTGTCCATCGGGCAAGGTCCTGCAGCAACAACAAGTGCGCCCTCCAGGGGTTCATAAGTCACAAGAATCATAACATGTAAATCACATCCAATAATTAAATTACCCAAACATGTGCATCAAACCCCCCTTTAACCCAAAAAAATGTTCAAGGACGTTATGCAATTTGACAAGTTAGGTTTAGAGAAGGTCTTAGGGTGTTCTATTGGGCTAACCTCTCTTAAGTTTGGGGTGTTTCCCAGATGGGATCTAGTCCAAGTCATGTAACTCTATGAGGTGGCATGGCATGGGGTACATGTGATAACAGGGAAATGTAAAGTCTTAACTATGGGTTCCTTTGTAGAGGGAGAGATGCACCTTGTCATAAATGAAATTGTTTCCTAGCCCATTAATTGCCTTTTGTTCTTACCTTTATTTCTTTTAATGTTTTTTCTCTTGTAATTAAAGGGGATAGTTGAGGGCCACTATCCTAGATTGATGACCAAAGGTGGCAGTGTTATCCACAAACATTTCACGAAAATGACAAGGTTGGCTTGTGATGAGACCCCCTTTTTCTTGGTTATGCCACCAAGAGCCACTACCCTGATTTGGTGACTATAAGGTGGTAGTGTCATACCGTTACATTCCCATGGTCATAATAGGTCATCTCTTTATGAGACCTCCTATCCATCAAGTAGTACCTTGAGTGTTTATGTATCTTATGAGTCCCCTTTTCTTACTGAGAAGATTTTCACTGCTTTCTCGGGGATCCCTAGGCAAAGCATCTCAAAGGTTTCAACATTGGATTTTAAAACTTGTCAGCTACTTTTACCCTCTGGGCCTTTAGCCCCTTCTTCCCATAAGGTAAGGTACAACCCTTCCTAGTGTAGTCAATCCCAATTCCCAAACAAGGGTAGGAGAGATGAAAGGAATAAAGATGGAAAGTGGTAAGTATGGAGGAAAACGAACAATGAATTTTCACAGACCTACCCAGTGGCAACCCATCCTAAAGGGAAATAAACTTACTAGGGCATTGTTAGGACCATGATTTTTGTAGCTAGAGTTAGAGGTTTTTCCAAAAAAAATTCAAAGTCATGCCATGATCTTGGGAAAAATCAAGACATTCCTAGATGAGTCATAGTTAGTGTGTCAAGGTTTATGAGGTCAGTGACCAAATAAAGAATGGCTTGAAATGTCAAGTAAGGGATTTAGCCATAAGTTGGTTTAAAGGTTGTATTTTCTTTTTCATAAAATACTACCACAAAGGCAAGAAATTCAAGAGTGTAAGGTTTTTCATGTTTAAGTTGTAAAGGTCTACTTTCCTAAGTCTCGAGTCATGTTGAAAAGTGGGAAATTATGTACCAAGGTCAAATCAAGTGGTTAGGATGAATTTCATGTCAAAAGATATTATGGTTCATCATTACCTAATCATGAAGTTAGAAAAGGAAACAATCATGGCACTCCATATCATTTGTACCACTGCAAACTTCAAAGATATAACCATTGTGCAAGTTCGTTGCGCAAATATTTAATTTGCCTTAAAAAATCTTTCCGCTATGGATATTTCATCCCTTTTCATAATTTCATTCCTTATCCATTTGATCTGGATTATTTTCGACACGAAATTAGAGCGGAGATATAATAAAGAAATGCACAGAGATATCGCGGATATCCAATAATATAACAGAAATGTATCAAAGATGCAACCATAAACATAGAGATACAGTAATACATGATTTCTATTAATGAAAGAAATGTACAGAGACTGTAAAAATATAGAGTGAAAGACTCGCTAGAATGGTGGCAGCATATCTCTGAGAAGAGATGTGATGGCTACTCGCATTTGCAAGAAGATGATTATTAAAATGAGGCTCCAAAGTCCTTTTTAACAAAATTAAAATCCAAAACCCTAACCCTAGAAGATGAAAATCCAAAAGGTTTGTGGGCCCTGATGGGGGTAGTTGATATGTCAACTTCCCGAGGGCGTAACTTTTGCATACGATCTCTGTTTGGGGAACTCGATACATCATTAGAAAGATCTATTCGAGGACTACAGTTTTTGATAGTGAATATTAAGTTTGAAATGAACTTGTGTTCGTTGAAACAGACTTAGATTCATCGGAGGTTTGATGCCTAAAAAACGTCATTTAGGGCCTCAAAACGGCTCCGGAAGTTCAGGACCCGAAAAACTGCCAAAAATAGTAAATTACCAAAATTGTCAGAAAATTTGAGCTAGTTGGAAAAGGTGGGTGGCCACTGATATCCACCTGGATCACCATTCGAGAATAAATATTTACCACCTTTTATTTTTCTCCATCACCTTCAAGACTTGTGTGTCGTCCATAGCCTTTCCAATAAGCTCCAAAGCCCTCTGCTACGTAAATAATGTGTGTTGTCAGTCGCTATGTAAATCTACCACTCTGTTTTTGTTGCATATCCTCCATTGCTTTCAATCATTGTTCAAGATCTTTTCTTGGAGCCCATTGCAAATTATCTTCTAGAACGAGTTTGTTTTTCACACAATCAACTTTCTTTCTTTTGAGCTAAACTATTACTACCTACTCATGCGCCAATTTTTTCGTTGATGTTTATTGTTGCACTGAGTTTTCCGTTGCGTCAAAGTTTTATGTTGTTCTTTATTGTTGTGCCGAGTTTCTTGTCACTGATTTGTTTGCTACGTAGAGTTTCATGCTGCTAAATTTTCCTGCACACCATGCAAAAGTCATTATTCTCATTTGTTGCACAGAGGTTATTGGTCTCGTTTGTTGTCAAAGGTTATTGTTCCCTTTTTCGTTGCATATAGGCTATTACAATCTATTATTTTGCACCTGTAGTTGGCATATATCACCATCATGACAACTCCTCCATGAAAAATAAATAATGCAAGAAGCGGGAAAGTCGTGAGCTTTGAGCCACAGAATTTAAAGTTAGTAAACGCAAACCCAGTGATCAGAGTGTCCTTTGAACAAGTTGGATGCATAAGATTTTTTGAAAAGGTTCAAGGGTATAATGAGAAACTAACCAAGCAGTTTTCTCTTAAATTTAATGGTGTCAGTACAATTATTGCAGGGATCACTTTCCAAGTATCAAAGGAAACCATATCCGTTGCGACGAAGATTCCTATACAGGGAGAAAAATGGTTTAAAGGTATGCCATTAGATACTTCATGTTATATTGATTTTCTCAAACCTGAATACAAAAATCTGAATATTGGAGCCAACATTCCGAGTGAATATCTTTTGAAACCTTTTGAGAAACTTCTGAGGATAATCTGGAAGTACTTTACTTGACAAGGTATATCAATACCACATTAGGCTCCTAATCCATTTCACAAGGAGAAGTCCTTTAAACTTACCTTTATTCCTATGTAGAAGCCTGGGAAGAATGGAAGACAATGTCCAAGCCAAAGCTGACCAACCAGAAAGTAGCCTATTCCATTTTTCCCTGATAAAGATGTTGGTGGTTGAGGAGCTTGGAAAGTTAAATAAGGAATAGGATTCCTTCTTGATTTAAGCAAACTTTTCCTTGGACCCTAAAGGAGATACTCCCTTATTTGCTGAGAAATCAACATTTCATAGTTTAGGGGTAAAAGGAGGAGGTGTTGTTGAAAGGGGAAAAGGAAAAAAAAATTGAGAATTCATCACTCAGTCAGCCAACCTTGAATAAAAGAAGCAAACTAAGATTCACCGATGAAACTGAGGAGACATAAGCTCTCAGTAAAATGCGCACCAAGTCCTCTGCCAGGAGGTTTCCCATACCCACATTTCAGACAGAGTTTGTTGAATGTGCAGCCCAGAAGATTGATAAAAATCAAGTGGAACCAGGTGAGGAAGATGTAGATATCAAGGAAGTGAAACAAAAACTCAAGAAATGTCAACATGTTATAGCCCAATTCTATCAAGAAAATAGAGAATTGAAGAGGAAGCTAACAGAAAGAATTATTGAAGCACAAGAACCATATAGTAAACCAAGTCAAAGATCTTCTACCTCACCAACAAGAGAAGAAAAGAATATAAAGTGGATGAAAAAAAAGCTAAGAGAAGCTCAAGATGAGATCATTAATCTCAGGGAGGAAAAAAGAATACTAGAGGAAGGGATCATGAAACATTACAAGAAATTCAGACTAGCTATAGACGATGCATGTGCAGTCATCTCTGATGCTCAATCAAAATTGAAGAGGAATGTCGCTTTGTTGAGACATGTGAGAAGTTTAAAGAGATAAACTTGTCATTAAGAAAGGCAAACAGGGCCTTACGACTACAAGTGAGATTGGATAAATAAGCTACGGACAAATTGAATAATCCTAGCCTTTGTTTCCAACTGGATTTGCGCGAGCAACCTCAACATGAAGATCCACCGCGTGAAATCGTTGTGTAAATACCATAGCCATCATTTGTGTAGCAAAAACCAGAATTCATTACGCAAAGGTGACGGTGTTGTCTAGTGGTACACATGATGACTCATCACAACCATATGGTTGAAATTTGCTCAAGAATTTATGATTGTAAATGATATTTCGGTTAGGTTATGATTGGAAAATTGGTTTTCTTACTTTTGGTAAATTTTATAGAGGTTGTTGTTCTCTTTGAAAACAACAAGATCCATAACTCTAGGAGATAGTAGTTTGACTCCTAGCAGCTAAGTGTAGCTTTAGTTTTCTATATATATGGACTATTTTGATGTAAAAAGGGATGTGCAGGCAGAAGTATAGACATTTTGTTCCTCAATGTAATTTTCTGAATCTAAAGAAATACAAATGCAAAAGTCTTGAATTCCTTATGAAAAAGATTTTGATGGTGGTGATCTCAAGATTGTACTCTTCTTTGTATGTATTCCTTGTGTACTTATTTTAATCTGCACTTTTCTTCTCTTTAAATTGGTAAATTAAAAGTCCAGAATTCATCTAATGGTGCTCTAGACTTAATTATTTAAATTTTGTCTATCTTCTCAACTAAGGTCAGAATTCATCCTTTGTGATGCTCTAATTATGTTATGTGTTTCTTTTCTTCTTTCACCCTACATGATCAAACTAAAAAATGAAGTTCATCACCTTATTTAGCCTTTGTTCCTCTGAGGAGCTCTATATACCAAACATTGCTTTCTTTGTTTTTAGGGGTTGACTCCATAACCCTAGAAATACTATATCTTTTTGTCATCAAACCTTGAAAAATTATATCAAAACTCTAAATCTAGCCATCAATTTAAATCAACCGTCTATCAGAGATCAAGTCTCGGAGAGATCCCTCTCTAGATTGGAAAGGCTAGTTTCCAAACTTAAAGTTGGTTTGTAGGTTACCTTTGTAGATTGTTTCTTCGGCCCAACAATTTACTCAGAGTTAATAGGCACCATGTCACCCTTCTAGGTATGAACGAGGAAAAGAGCATAATTTCCAAGAAAATGTCATGAAATGAAGAAGGATTCAATACAACATGTTCAACTGCTTCAAAAATTGGAGTGATGCATACCATGATACCTGGACTCATTACCTCACAAATCAAGACTCACTGCTACTTCAAGATCATGTTGGTGGGATGGATATTGATGCTGGTGATAAATGGGTTGCACTGAATAAAAGAGGGGCCCTTCGAGGCCATTCTCAAGTCATACAACTCTCGGTACTCCATGTTTAGGACCTGTGAGCCTCGCGACATGATCTGGGATAACATCTGGCTCCAAATCGAGGACACGTGCTCACTGTAGAAAGTATGAGAATCCCAACATCTCTAGTATGACCTGTGCCTACTAGATCTCAACAAAGGATATTAGTAATCCCTAGGGTGGTGATATCACCTCTTGTTCATATATGATAAAATAGACAAATAAGAGCATCTCTAGTCTAGCATATAATCATGAGAATACATATATACATAATGAAATAAGACAATATGAAAATGCAACTACAATTATGCTATCATGATGTGTAAATGGTATATACAATGTATGCAAATGCCTACCTACCTCTACTTACATGTTGATTGAATTCTAGGTGT
>JASDQU011379283.1:2632-23911 GCA_032191745.1 Picea mariana | reverse complement strand
TCCATAAGGGGAACATCCACCCCAACTTATCACCTTGCAGGAGCCCAATCATGCTGGTACAGAAGAAAGATGGAACTTGGGGACTCTGTATTGATTATCGGGCTCTGAATAAACTCACAGTCAGAAACCAATACCTGATTCCCCGAATCAATGACCTCCTTAATCAACTCACGGGGGAAAAATACTTCAGTAAGATTGATCTAAAGTTTGACTACCACTAGGTCCTGATAGAACAGACAAATGTATGGAAGATCGCCTTCAAGTCAAAGGAAGGCCTTTTTGAATGGTTGGTCATGCCCTTTGGTTTGAAAAATGCTCTAGCCACTTTCATGAGGAAGATGGATGATATCCTACAACCATTCACCAATACTTTTGTAGTGGTGTATCTAGATGACATTCTAATTTACAACAAGACTTGGGCTGAACACTTGCAGCATATTCAACAGGTTCTACACACCTTGCGGTAGCACAAGCTATATGCTAACTTGGAAAATGCTCCTTCGACATCGACATGTTCCATTACCTAGGATACATCAATGATCATCATGGTGTACATGTGGATCCATCCAAGATCCAAGTCATTTGTGACTGGCTAGCCCCAAAAACACTCACTGAGCTTCGAAGCTTCTTGGGCCTTGCCAATTTCTACCGCAGGTTCATGTTGGGTTTCACCCATATTGCATGGGCCCTCAGCCAAATAAACAGGGGTGGTGGTTAGGAAAAATTTGCGTGGGGCCGGTCCCAACAACAAGCGTTCGATGATTTGAAGCAGTGATTGGGTCCCATAGATGTTGCACTTCCCCTTGCGGTCACCTCGACCGAATCATCTCCTGCTCCAACTGAAGCTAAAAAATCTACCTAGTTCATCGAGACAATCTAGCACATCCACCAACAGGTTCAGGATATCCTACAGAAGTCCAATGACAAGTATGAACAGTTCCATGATCAACATCGGGTGCCACATAAGTTTCAGGTGGGCGGCAAAGTTTGGTTGCACTTGTAGAAAGAACACCTTATTGGACCCCATCGAAATCTTCGCCCACTTCATTATGGGCCATACACTATCACCAAGGTTGTGGGGGATAATTCTTTTGAGCTTAGCATTCCTCCTTTCCCTGGCCTGCACCCAGTTTTCAATGTGGATCTCCTTCACCCTTATTTCCCACCATTATAGGACACCTCAGAAGTAGCAGAACAACTGACACCAACAGAGATCAACCCTGACTACATACAATAGGAATCCAATGATCATATTGTGGACAGACAGATCAAGGGCACTCGATAACAAAGGATCCATCTTTATCGAGTCGTCAAAGCAGGGCAACTCCTGCACCAAGGAAAGTGGCTCACCCGGGGCCAAATTCAGCAGAAATTTCCTCATCTGATGGGGGAACTCAATGAAATGGAGACCATTGTTTCCTAAGGAGGGAGGATTGATCCATATGGATATCGGTGGCCACCCACCTTTTCCAACTGGCTCAAAATAGTTTTCTGACAATTTTGGCAATTTACTATTTTTAGCAGTTTTGACTTCTGGGGCCATTTTAAGGGCCTAAATGAAGGTTTTTCGGGATAGATATCCTCAATGATAGCTGAAGAAATTATTAATCCCCCAAAATGAATCTCCTCAATGATACCTTTCCAATGGGCTATCACACACCTAAAACGAAGATCGTATGCAAAAGTTACGACCCCGGGAAGTTGATGTACTAACTTACCCAAACAGGGCCCACATGACTTTTGGTGCTTCATCTCCTAGGGTTAGGTTTTTGGATGTCTAGGGTTTTTTTAGTTATTTATTATTGTAAAAATTCCTTCAGAGTGTCATTGTAATCTTCTTCTGGCGAATGTGCGCTGCCGTCACATCTCTTCTCAGAGATAAGCCGCCACCATTCCAACAAGCTTGTTTCCGCTGCATTTTACAGTTTTAGCTTATTTCGTTATTGAATAGAAAACCAATTTTACTGTATCTCTGTTATTTTATGTTAAGAACCTGTTAATAATCTGTATTCATTTCATTCTACTCATAAAATCTGTATCACAGGCATTGAAGGATGTGGGAAAAATTCTCCATCATTTCATCCTTTTGTCGCGTGAGAGCTTTCTCAAGCAACAAATTAATAGAATCGTTTGCTTTGTTGTTTTTATTTTCTTCCACCATGGATGGTTTCTTGGGTGTGTGAGAGTGATTTTACTCAAGAGAGATAAGCTTGAGACCCAACTTGCTATACTTGGACCTCGTTGGGGACATGCATTGAAAAATGATCAAGAGAATCCTACTTTGATACCACTGATCCATATTATTTTTGACATGAAATGAGAGCGGAGATATAATAAAGAAATGTACAAAGATATATTTTTGACATGAAATGAGAGCAGAGATATAAAACATAAATGTATTAGAGATGAAACCATAAACACAGAGATACATTAATACACAATTTTCTATTAATGAGCGAAAATGTACAAAGATTGTAAAAATACAGAGTGAAAGAATTGCTAGAATGGTGGCATCTTATCTCTGAGAAGAGATGTGTTCTCTACTCGCATTCACAAGAAGATAATTTTACAATGAGGCTCCAAAGGCATTTTTTTCATAAATAAAATCCAAAACCCTAACTTCAGAAGATGAAAAGCCAACAGTTTTGTGGACCCCATTTTGGGTAGTTCGGTGTATCAACTTCCCAGGGGTGTAACTTTGGAATACGATCGCTGTTTGGGGTGCACGACAGCTCCATTTGGGGCACACGATCCTTAAACCATAATTGAGAATCTCAATCCCTAAAAACCTTTATTTAGGCCCTCAAAATGGCCCCAGAAGTTAAAAACGGCTAAAAATAGTAAATTACCAAAATTGCTAGAAAACCGTTTTGAGCCAGCTCGAAAATGTGGGTGGCCACCGATATCCACCTGAATCAATCCTCCCTCCTTAGGAAGAAATGATATCCATTTCATTGATTTCATGTGGGAGAGGGAAAAGCATTTGCTGAATCTGCATCTTGTTGAGTTGTTTTCCTTGTTGGATAAGTTGTGCTGCTTAGCTTGTTGAAGGTTGTCACAAACCTGTGGCTGGAAGGGTTGGACCTTTTTAACCAGTCTGGCTACATGATATGCTTGTGTGTAGAAGGAATCTTTACACTTTTCTGCAATCTTGTCGACCTTATTTTGTTGGATAGAAGGTGCTTGGAGTGAGGCTACAGTGGTGTTGTTTTGTTCACGCTTTGAATAGACTATGAATAAGATGAATTTTGTAGTATGAAATACTACCTTGCAAAATTGTTTAGGTGGGACAATAGTCAAAATTAACCCTAATATCTTGTAGAGATGACCCCCTAGAGTAATAATGACACTACAGGGTGGAGACTCATAAATAACATGGCACTTCCACATATATGGATGGACCAAGACAAAATCAAAGACATCCAGGGGGGAAACATCACATAATACCTCGTCCTTGAAGGGCTAGATTCCATATGAAAATCAACACTTCTGGTTGACATGAAGATCTCCTCCTTGGCGAAGCCACCCGATGTTGTATGGTTGTGGGTGTGGTGTTGTCGACAATCCCAACTGTTTGAGGACCTCTGCTGAGATGAGGTTCTTCTGGTTTTCGCTATCAACAATTAAATGCAGCGGGGTCCCCTTCACCCACATCTATGAATGAAAAAGGCACTTCCCCTCTTCAGGGTCTCTTGTCTCTTCTCGTTGAATTTCTGTGGTTGCGACAATAACATTGGGGTCTGCATTGATGATCTGTCTTCTATCAGTATTTTCTGAATCAGATTCTGAATCAGGGTTCGAATCCTTGTATTTGATCTCGACCACCAATGACTGTTTTGAGCGACATTCATCGGTGTTGTGCCAGGGGATTTTGTGCAAATCACACCATTTTCTGGTGTCCTTCTTTGTCTTTTCATGACCCTTCTTTTCTTGTGTCTTGGAATGGTTTTACAGAGACTATTTGTTAGATCCATCTTTATCATACTTTGGTTGTTGCGCATTTGCAGACCGAAACTCCCATTTTTTCTAGTTCTTAAATTTCTACTCAATTTTAACAACATATCGATAAGCAACACCGAGTGATGAGATGTAGAGAAAATCCATTTTAGTTTTAATGTATATGTGTAGAGCTCCATAGTATTTCAGAACCAAATGTCGTTCATAGTCTTTGATAGCCATCTTGGTATGCAAGGTATGGAAGGTAGCAGTGAACTCCATAACTAATTGGCCCCTCACTTGCTGCAGTGTGTTCCATGTCATGTATTGGTCCTCATAGTTTCCAACAGAGTAATAATGTTCCTTTACCGAATCCACAAAAAAATCTTAAGTGGGCTCGGCCCCATATATTCTAGAATCCTCTATGGATTTTTTCTCCCAGTAAGTTTCCCACCAATGTTTTACATGGGGGAGAGACTCTAGGGAGAATGTGATTTTTTCCCTGTTGGAGAAATTATGAACAAAGAAATAACCTTCTAGCAGATTTAACCATTTTTCTAGGGCATCCACATCTATTTCTCCTTCAAATATGGGAATATCAAAATTAACTTGTACCTTCAAAGGTGAGGTTATTCCAAAGTTTATGCTTGATGAAGACGCATCTTTTGTTATCGGCAGGCGTTGAAGGACGTGAGAAAAATTCTCCATCATTTCGTCCCTCTGTCGCGTGAGATATTTCTCAAGCAATAAATTAATAGAATCGTCTGCTGTATCATTTTTCTTTTCTTCCGCCATGGAGGGTTTCTTGGGCGTGCGAGAGTGATTTTCCTCAAGAGAGAATATCTTGATACCCAACTTGCTATACTTGGACCTCGTCAGGGACAAGCACTACAAATGATCAAGAACAACTTGCTTTGATACCACTGATCGAGATTATTTTCGGCACGAAATGAGAGAAGATATATAATAAAGAAATGTACAGAGATATCTCGGATATCCAATAATATAACAAAAATGTATCAGAGATGAAACCATAAACATAGAGATACAATGATACACAATTTTCTATTAATGAGAAAAAATGTACAAAGACTGTAAAAATACAGAGTGAAAGACTCGCTAGAATGGTGGCAACTTATCTCTAAGAAGAGATGTGTCCGCTAGTCACATTCGAAAGAACATGATTTTACAATGAGGATCCAAAGGCCTTTTTATCATAAAGAAAATCCAAAACCCTAACCCTGGAAGATGAAAAGCCAACATTTTTGTGGACCCCATTGTTGACGATTAAAATCGCAAGGATGAATTATGCCCGCAAAGGATTGTTAATATCTATTGTTTAATTATGTTAATAATATTTAACTAATAGGTGGGACCCCCTTGTTGACTAGAGGTGCAAATATAAACATATTACACTTATATGTTGCCTCTATTGTGATGTTGCCTACACAATCCTATAAAGTTGACGATGCAGTCTTGGTTTCATTTGATATGATGACATGGCTGGTTGATGCATTGTTGACAAATGTTGTTGATATCCACTTGCAGTACAAGGCAGTGCTATGAGGATTATTTGTTTACAAGTGATATGTTATGTTATGATATAACATTGGTTAGTAATATCGTATATAATTTTATGAAAAAGATAGTATGATGATATGGGAGCTAGCTCAA
Organism: Picea mariana; assembly: GCA_032191745.1. Taxonomy (NCBI): domain Eukaryota; kingdom Viridiplantae; phylum Streptophyta; class Pinopsida; order Pinales; family Pinaceae; genus Picea; species Picea mariana. The sequence continues at coordinate 18,301 of JASDQU011379283.1, read as the reverse complement.
AACAAAAAGGGAAAGAAACTATGGATAAGTCCTAAGGCCATGGTAAAAACATTGCATATAAACTTTGAATGTATATATAAATTGTTACAAGTGGTGGACCTAGCTATTATACTATGCGATTTTGTTTAAAGGATTATATGGGAAGCGCATATGGTAATGTTAACATATGGTTATTATTGTGACATGTTTCGGGTGGCGCACTATACAATGGATATGGCATCGAATTTATACAATAGATATGACATTGAATTATGAAATGGTTATGGTTTGAATTTAATGGTTGATGTTATGTTAATCGATGGGCTCGTACATGAAATTGAATAGGTCCAGGTGAGGAAGCAACGTGCATTTACTGCATGTCACTCCAAACCACCCTCGAGCCCGTCACCCTAGCATAGTTGCATTGTTTCTTTGTTGGTTGTGGAAGCTCCGTAATTTCAGGTTTCGAAGGGGAAAACTCAAGCGAGCTCTTCATTGAAGCAATTTTCACAGGTACGGCTCTCTGCCTTCCATCCATGATGGAATCTTTGTATTATGAATCAAATGGTGGCTCAAGATTGCATGGATTCTGTGTTTGTATTGAGTTTTTGACTGAGTATCGATATTGTGTTATGGTGTTCTCTGTGATTACTATGGAATGTTGGCATTTTGAAGGGAAGTAATGGGTGTTATTGATTGTAAAGTCTGTGCATTGGTTATTAGTTTAAATGAAAATGGTGGTCAACTTGGGGTTTATTCTAGTTCTTTGTGAAATAATGTAAATAGTGCAACAATTTCAAGTTTTATTTGCATGGGTTTTACCACCAATCTGGGTATTAGTTGTTGTCAACCCTTTTTCGTCTCGGTCGATTGTTGTGATTCATTGTCCAGGTTCCAATGCAACTGTCGACAGTGGTGTGGTTATTTTGGATAAGCCCCAAGATATTATTTGTATGTATTTTTCTTTATTGTCATTATTCCCGAAAGCATTCCAAAGTCCAATCTTGTTTTTCCTAGAATATAAATGGAAGACTGTGTATGTATCAAGTGGCCACGAGTTGTTCTCTGGAATTATTTTTACAAGAGTTTTAACATTCATATCTTCTATAATGGCTGACTGTTATGTTGTGAAGCCTCACTGTTAATTTTTTTTCGAAGGTTATCGACCTCCTGGGTGTTGGAAGAGACACGGTCTCTCTGTGTTTTCGAGGATTCTTTACTATTAAATCAACCCTTGTTTCCTCTCTGCAATAAAGTTTTAAGAGGCATCTCTGTGGGCCTGGGTTGTTGAGCTCAAATTGTCCTATTTCTATTCGGGCATTCTCCTTATGGCTCTGTTAATATCTTGGGGTTATAATTTGAAATAATCGTGGTGTTTCCAAAACAACACGACTCTCTATTCTTCCAAGACTATATTTGTTTACCTGTGGTTGCTTCTCGGTGGTAGATTCTTTAGGAGGTAAAAATATTATGATCCCTCTGTGTTTTCAAAGGTCAAGAAGAATTTTGTTACCTCTCTGCAATAAAATTCTATTGAGCCCAACTTTCTTCTATTTTCCTTGGGCACCTTTTGGAGTCTGTCAAGATTTTGGTTACCAGTTAAATGACCGTGGTATTTTTTTAAGAGAACACGAGCTCTCTCACTTCAAATACCATCTCATGGTCGAGTCTCTGTGTTTCCTCTCTGTGATGAATTTATTTGAACAAAAACAAATTATGGTTTACCTACAACCCAAGAGATTTCCTTTTGGTCGATTACGGTCTTTCCACTCATTACTATGTTGAATCCTGGCATGATCATGATTCCAATTGAGTTTTAAAGGCACCTGTGTGTATGATCGATGCATCAAATGTGATCTTGGTCCTGTCAATTTTAAAAGAGACACCTATGTGTTGACATGGTTTTGTTCTCTTCATACATCATATGGCTCTGTCTTTTATCAAGCGTTTATTTTGGAAGGAAGTCTGTATATGTATGATGAATGCGGATCTCAGGATCATAGCTACATGTTTTGGGTTAAGTTCTGTGGTCGAATTAATATTGGTATCGATGACTATATCGTTGAATACATGTGTATGTTTGGTTCATTAAACATGCTCTTGGTTCGGTTTAGATTTAAAAAGGGACCCGTGGATGATAAAATTGGGCCTGCTTATTTTTTGATGACAATTTACTGTTGATTTTTAATCCTGGGTCTATTATTGTTTGATTTCCAAGGATGAATACTGGATCTAGATAATGGGAATCGATGTGAATATTATATTGTTTTAAAAATAATAGGTCAACATTAAAACATACATGAACGTGACTCAAATAATTATAATGTGACTATGGAATTGGAAATGGTAATTGCATGGTTATTATATAGGACACACAGATTGATATTAATTGAAGGATTCTGGGAAAGTAAATTGTTTTATTGAAGACAACAAACAATCTGTATGCAATTAAGGAACAATTAAATGTTTTTGGTGTTGTAAGTGGATGCTTTTTGGATTATAATTGAAAAAGAGTTATGATTGATGTTTGATTTAATTTATTTTATGAACAATATCCATATAATTCCCTCTCATTTTCTCACTTTTCACTCATTATAAATCCCCTCATGATCCCAAATTCATTTTCATGCGCTGTTCACTAAAATAAAATTAAAACTCTGTATGACAGTGATAAACAATGACACAGAGATAGATGACAACTAATATATTTTATTGTTTGCACAGTAAGTTATTTAATTAGTTGTTGAGCAGTACTCGTGTTCTTACTCCCTGTCATGATATCACTTTTTCACTTATTACAATTCCCCTAGATTTTAAAGTTTAGTTTTTACTTCTTGTCATATTCCTTTTGTATGGTTTTCATCGGGGATATCTAAGTTTGACCCTAGTCCATGCCCCCACAAATAGTTTTGTAAAGAGAAAGATACTTTTGATTTCTTGGAATGAAATAAAGCGATTTCTATTCTGTCTCATTTGTGTTAATTTGTGACTTGGTATTTTTTCTTTTGATCTCCACATTTACTTTCTGCAATCTGTTTATGTTCATAAAATTACATAAAAATGTTATATTTTGCAACAATATTTTTATTAAAAAAAGAATCCTAAGCCCTTGTAATTATTACTTGTGGATTGGGAAATACATTTTGAGGCTAGAAATATAGGGTAATATTCCCAACTATCTTGCCTTATCCAAGAAAGATTCGAAAATTCTTGAATAAGATAAATTCATATCTTTTACTCAACATTTATTTGGCTACCATACTGGGGAGATCTTCCATATCCCTTTGGTTGATTCTATGCTTGATTATCATTGAATATATTTATATTAATGCTTTTGATTCTTTGACTGTTTCTTTTCTTCATAACTCTACCTATTGCAAGGCAACCCAATATTGAGTTCGGTCTTAAAGATCAAACCAACATTTCTTTAAACTTGTTTAATACCATCTTAGAGACCGATAATACCCGCGGTGAGCTTGAACGCTCATGGGAAGTGATTGAACAAGATATAAGTGTATGAGAACATTGGGAAGCTAGGAAAAGAAAACCTAGGAATCAACCATAGCTTTTCTTTTTCCTACATTTTTGATCTTCTTTTCATGTCCTTATACCCTTGCATACCTAGGAGAAGAGCATGTTTATCACCTAAGATCAACCCTATTTATGAAATAGGAAGAAGAAACATTGTTTTGTTAGTCCAACAAAGTACTCTAAGGAGAAATTTGTCTGATTCAACCAGTTCATTTTTCTCTCCTTTACCTATCATTCATAAGATGGCATATAGTGGTGGCTCTGGTGTAACCAAAGGTGCTTATTCATCTCAACCTTCAACCTCGTCAGTGATTGGTAGCTTATATACCCAACATTTCTTTAAACTTGTTTAATACCATCTTAGAGACCGATAATACCCGCGGTGAGCTTGAACGCTCATGGGAAGTGATTGAACAAGATATAAGTGTATGAGAACATTGGGAAGCTAGGAAAAGAAAACCTAGGAATCAACCATAGCTTTTCTTTTTCCTACATTTTTGATCTTCTTTTCATGTCATCAAGTCCCTGTCCAATCTACTACAAACCTCGCCAAAGTCATAAAAAAAGTATGGGATTTTTCAGTTTGAAGAAGATGCTACAACTACTCTGTGGTATGTTTCCTCCCCTCTTGACCTAGCACCTGCTACGTGTCCACTTCCTAAATTCAAAGAGAATCTCCCTAGGTTTTCAGGGAATAACACGGTCACTACGAATTAACACTTGGTGTCATTTTCTAATGCCTTTTATAACATAGGAGCCAATGATAATGACACTTGTATGCACTTATTTTTTAATTCCCTTGAAAGGAAGGCTGCGGCTGATTTATTTGATCTTCATCCTAAGATTATTTCTACTTGGGAGGAGTTGGTTTATTGGTTCAAGTCTACCTATGGGAACTCCAAGAGCCCAACTGAGCAGCTACGAGAGTACAATAACATTTCTTATAAAGAAGGTGAGACTATCAAGTCTTTGAATTTGCGTTTCACCAAATTATATAACCAAATTCTTGAACTTATTCTCCCTGAGAACCAAGATGATTTCATGCATTGTTATAATGATTTACCCTCCCCCTATTGTCACAATATTGAAGAAAAATCCATTGATAACCTTGGTTCCACTTTGCATACTTGTTTAGAGTATGAAGAACAACTTGAAAGAATAGGTCTTCCCAAGGGAGACTCAGTTAAACAGATGAACATGTCCACCCTCTTACAACTTGTAAAAGACATGAATAATCGAATGATAGTGTATGAGCATAAAGGAAATGTCCCCTCATTTACCCTTGGGGCCTCATCTTCTTCTTCACCACCCTTTAGGAATCCTAATGAAAATAATTTTCAACCTAAAGCCATCATACCTCGTAGTTGGTGTAACTTTTGTGAGAAACACTATGAGGAAGGTACTTGTGAGGTAAAGAAGAGTGCTAGAGATAAAATCTTTGGTAAAAGGCCTGAAACTACTATTGATGTTCTAGATTTTGCAGAGCCAGAGAATGTTATGATCATAAATACTAGGAATAAATCCTATTCTCCGAAAGGTAAATATGATCCTCCTTGCACTTCCTCAAGCCCAATTTCATCTTCACCAGCTGAAACTGTTCAAGTTTCTAAAGCTCCTGACAGTCAAGGAAATACCTCTCCTCTTCCCTCTTCAAAATAAAACATTCTCAATCAATTGGCTAATATTAAAGCTGATGCTACCCTCCTGGACATGGTTGTCGTCGCTGAGCAATAAAAGCATATGAAAAATTTTATGGAAGGAAAAGCTTCCATCGTGGCCAATATTTCTAAAGAGGTAAATGAAGAGGACTCAATTGTAAATAAAGTAGGTGTACATAAATTTATAAACCCTGTAAAAAACCCCCCATTTTTTATTTTTGTAAAGAATATGGACAAAATAGCTCATTGTTGTCTTATTTCTATGATTCAGGACCAGGTGTAATGTTGAATATTATTATGGAAGAGCTAGGCTTGTCTTGTACAAATGAAAATGCTAGAAGCATGCTCTCTTATAATAGTTTAAAATAAACAACCATAGGTGAAATCAAGGATGTGACCTTGGTTTTGTGAGCGCATCCTGAAATAAGGACGACCCTTAATATTCAGGTAATCGATATGCCAATGAGTAATTACTCAATCATCTTAGGAAGAGATTGGAAATATTTGACGGGTGGATACCTCTCACTTGAAGAGACACACTTATCCATTCCTCAGAATGGTAAAAATATTATAGTCCTAAGAGAGGGAAGAATATCACCTTATATAGAAATCATTCCACAACCTAATGTAAATTATGTCGAGGAGGACCTAGAAGTGTATTCCATCTTTGTAGATGAGGACAACACTACCTTGGAAAAAATCAACATAGAGGATGGCATATGGCATATGCACTTTTATAGTTCATGCTCCAACGAAGGAAATGGTTCTGATATTATCTTGTACCCTCCTATGGGTAAAATTCATAACTTTTCCTATAGGTTAGATTTTGCTTGCACTAACAATGTCATTGAATTTGAAGCATTATTGTTAGGCATTGAAAATGCCTATAATTTAGGCTGTGGTCACCTTACATTTTTTGGGGATTCCGAACTTGTTGTAAACCTTGTATGTATAATATATTATCCTAGAAACAAGTTAATGAAATGTTACACCCAAACTGTTTGGGCACTTATCTCAAACTTTCTATATTTCAACATCACTCATGTTAAAAGGGAATTGAACTCAATGGCTGACATGTTAGATGTTTTTGCATCCTTTCCGACTCAGAAATTTTTTCCACAAAGAATTGATTACACCTTTCAATCTTTTTATCATCCACATATCCATGACAATGTAGAGTCATGGAAGGTCTTCCCTAGTGATGAGAGCATCCGTGCTTTCATTTAAAATGAACCTTATAAGCCTAAGGAAATTATATCAATGGAAGATAACAAAATTCCTAAGGGCTTGACTCCTCTAAAAAGTTCATTTTCATCGAGTGATGTAGGAAAAAAAAAAAAACATAAAGAAGAGGAGTCAAAAAGGAAAATGGGTGAAACCATTTCATTGAACATTGGAACACCCGATTGTCCAAAGAATGTTAAAATAGGTGCCCAATGTTCTGATGAAGAAAAATTGAAGTTCATTGAGTTGCTTGGTGAATTTCAAGATGTTTTTGCTTGGTCTTATGAGGATCTTTGTGGTTTTGATACTTCTCTTATACAACATGTCATTCCTATCAAGGAGGGCATAAAATTGGTTAGGCAAAAACAAAGACCCATTAACCCTGCACATGAGGCAACTATTCGAAAGGAGTTGGAAAAACACTTGAAGGATGGGATAATTTTCTCTGTTAAGTATTCTGAGTGGGTTTCTAATTTGGTTCTCCTTTGGAAATCAACTGGTCAGATTAGATTATGCGTTGATTTCCATTCCTTGAATAGAGCTAGTATTAAAGACCATTTTTCTCTCCCTAATATGGAAATTATTTTGAAGCAAGTTGCAGGGTCACAGATGATGTCCTTACTTGATGGTTTTTTTGGTTACACTCAAATCAACGTAAAAAGGAAAAATAGATATAAAACCACTTTTATTACTCGTTGGGGCACTTTCGCTTATGAGCGTATGCATTTCATCTTATGTAATGTAGGTGACACTTTCCAAAGAGATATGCAAATAGATTTTGATGATTTGATCAACAAAATTATTCAGATTTATCTTGATGACTTAACTGTGTATTCAAAAAACCGATCAAATCATTTTGGTCATCTTAAAAAGCTTCTCATGCGATGTAGGAAATTTGGCATTTCATTAAATCCTTATAAGTCTATTTTCGACATTACCAAGGGAAATATCCTTGGGCACATTGTCTCTAATTTAGGAATAATCATAGATCCCGAAAGGATCGCTTCTATCATAAATCTTCCTGCTCCTACTTCCAAAAAGGAGGTTCAAGCCTTTATGGGTGTTATCAACTTTTTCCGTAGGTTTGTCCCTGATTTTGCTGTAATGGCCAAGCCAATTCACAATCTTCTTAAGAAAGATCACTCCTTTTCTTGGACGAATGATGTCGAAAATACTTTTGTAGGGATCAAGAAGGAAATCAGTTCTGCACTGGTTTTGGTGAAGCCGGATTTTGAGAAGGAATTTATGATATATACTAATGCCACAGAGGAAGAAGTTTCTGATATCCTCATGCAATATGATCACCAAGCTAATGAAAAACCAATGGATTACATGAGTCAAATCTTGTCATATGATGAGTTTAAATATTCTTTTACTGAAAAGCATGCTTTCGCTCTTGTTAAATATGTTGAAAAGTTTCACCACTTCATCTTAGGTAATCACACGCTGGTAAAAGTTCCTTTACCTATTGTCAAGTTTTTACTCTCATAGAATTATCTTATAGTAAATCTTGCACACTGGCTTTCCAAGATCTAGGAGCATGATCTAACCATCATGAATTCTAACATCATCAAGGGACGTGATTTAGCCCTTCACTTAACTCAGCATGCTGAAACAAGTGGAATTTATGAACAAGATAGCTCTCTATCATCACTGTTTTACATTGACAATCAAATCCTTCCTATATCTGAACATCCTTGGTATAAAGATCTGGTTTATTACTTGCAAAATCAAATATGTCCAGATAAATTAGACACTCATCAAAGAAGAAGGCTCCATCTTGAGTTTGCTAGATACGTCATTATAGGAGACTTGTTGTTTAGGAGATCTGCCGATGGTATGTTACTTTGCTGTGTGAACAATGAGGAGGCACACAAATTGTTACAAGAGACTCAAGGATCTGCATGTTGAGATTACTAAGACAACTGAGAGGGGGGGGTGAATCAGTTGTTACTGTGCTTAAACAATTTATGACTTATTCAAACAATTTTTAATCTCTTCCAAGTGACCATCAATATTATACAAGATATGAACAACATAAACAATGAACACCAGTCACACATAAGATATACAAAGAGACATATTTTCACAAGGAAACCCATAAAGGGATAAAACCTCTTCTTCTTCGAATGATAGGCAGTCTTTTAAGTTCTGTACATCATCTATCTTTGAGCACCAACTCAATGTGAGGCTACTACCTTTGTTTTACAAGCTCCAACTTGCTGAGAGAATCAACCCTCTTATTTCTCTAGCACCCACTAGAAGGAAGCATCAACTCCCTCAGTGTTCCAGCACCAAATGAACTTATACAAGCACCAACTTGCATACAAAAAACTCTGTGTTTTCCCTAGCACCACCCTGCCACCTTGTTTTCTAGCCACAACTAGATGGAATATACAAATTCCAATATTCAAGCACCAATTGAATATCAGAGGACCACAGTCCTCCCTAGCACCACCCTATCTCCTTGATTACAAATAAATGATTGAATAACCAACAATACAGGTATATCAATTCTTACCACTTCTTCTATGTTCTGCAATTCTTCTCTGCTTCACTATTATTCTGCTCTATTCATACTTGGCTTGACTTTCTGTCTCTTTCTATCTATTCTTTCTTTGTTCCTCTCAAACTCTTTGGTATGTATTCATTATGCTCTCTTCACCTTTTCTGTTCTGTTCTGCAAATATTCTCTACTTCTGTCTGTTCAGCTTCTGTTTCCCATCTCTGAGTTTCATCTCACACTGCACATACTATAATTTTTCCTTTCTTATAGTTCAACTCATTTTTTCAGTTAGAAAAACAAACCTCACATAGTCACTGCATATCTCTTCTATTCTTTCCCACCAATTCAGTTACACCTCAAATATCCAAGGAAAACGCCTCAACAACTGAATCTCCAAACATCCAAGAACTATGATTCAGTTCTGCTAACTGAATTGTAAGTGAACAATTAACTGTGAGGTGAAACAATAGCCTTTTGATTAGATTTCCAAATAACCCACACCATTGGATTGCATCTGTAGGTCTCACATTTATCCCATATGCCCATTGGATGTGACCACACGCTAAACATAAAGTTATTTCACGATTTCACATTTCAGAAATCTTGTGGTGAGACATCTGGACTCTCCCATTTCATGATCCCCGAAATGGAGCTTAGCTGGTATAGCTCCTTCCTCTCATATGACTGGGAGTTGTGACTAAGTCTTTATTCAGAAAATGCTTTGCGACTTAGGATTTCAGGAATCCTGTGAAGAGGTGTCTCGACTCTCCCAAGTCACAATCTCTGAAATGGAGCTTAGCTATTAGCTCCTTCCCTTCTCGTGACCACTAGCTGTGACCAAGCGCTTATCCATAAAGTGCTTCATGATTCACGATTTCGGGGATCTTGGTACGCAGTTTCTCGACTCTCCCAAGTTGTGATATCTGAAATGGGGCTTATCAAAGTGCTAACTCCTCCCTTCATCCTTCGACGAAATGACCTTGGCTATGACCATGGCCAAATATTTAGGCTCTTTGCTTGTCAAATCAATGGTCTATAATTTTAATGATCCAACGGTCTAGATCGTTTCGCAACTTTGCATGTTGTGAGTTCCTGTGTCATATACCTTTGACTCCTCCAATGTGCAAGTCAGCAAAATGTCAATTGCTCACCATGTGTCCTCTAGCTTCAATGACCAAGATTGTCATCGCGATTTCACATTTCGTGGAGTTGGAGGTTAGATCACCTCTATTCACCTGATTCATGAATTTGTGAAACTCCTCATCTTCTACCACATGTCCTTCGGTTTGAACGGCCCCCCTACTTTTGGGAATTTGTAAGCATGCTTCACCTTGCACTTAAAGATCATGCTCGTTCTTCTGGATCCAACGACGGTCGATCCTTGTGCTCAGATATGATGCTTGAGATCTGTTCTCCTCTTCTGCGTGCTCCTCCTATCTAAATTCAAACCTAACAACCATCGAGAATTCAGGATGGGTGATCCAACGATCAGTGTTTCTCTTCACTGTTGATCTTATGCTTCTGATCTTGCCACTTTCTCTTGTTTGTCATCGTTGTGCTGATTTCTGATCTTTCCATCAATGACAACATGAATACTCTACCTTCTTTTTGTAAACATGCTAATAATCTCCCCCTTTGGAATTGATGGCAACCCCTTGAAGAACCTGAAGGGATGGAATATCCCCTGAACATCCAACTATACCACTGTAGTATCCTTATCCCCTGAACATCCAACTATACCACTATAGTATCCTTACCATTACCACACTTTCTCGCCCTTTGAAATCAATTTCAAAGAATAAACGCACTCCCTTTGAGATGTTGCAGTATATTTCAAAGGTATCAGATATGCGACATGCACATACTCCCCCTGAAAACTATGAACGAAAGTACCAAAGCGATATTCACCAGAAATATAACAAATATTCAATAAGTACTCCCACTGGCAAGCTGAATATATTAGATGAAAGAAGATATAACTCTGAGCTTCTGACGAAGATATCCAAAAGGGGTCACTACTAATGGTTTAGTAAAGATGTCAACTATCTGTTCTGTGAAAGGAATATAATTCAACTGAACAACTCTGTTTGTAACTTTTTCTCTGAGAAAATGATATTTTATTGGTATATGCTTAGTCTTTGAATGAAGTACAGGATTCTTGGACACACTAATGGCACTGGTGTTATCACAGTGAAGTGGGATAGGATTAATACAAGTTACCTTCAAATTTTCAAGAGTTTGTATCATCCATAAAATCCGAGTACAACAAGTAGCAACAACAATGTACTCTACCTTTGTAGTTGATAAGGAAACAGATCTCTGCTTCTTACTAATCCATGCTACTAACGAGTCACCCAGGAAGAATGCACCTCCACTGGTGCTCTTTCTCTCATCCACACAATTTGCCCAATTAGCATCTGAATAAGAAGTTAACTGAATATTATGATTTCTAGGATACCAAATACCATAAGTCATTGTGCCCTTCAAGTATTTGAATATCCATGTTACAGCTACTAAATGACTTTTTTTAGGAGTAGACTGATAACGACCTACCATTCCAACAACTTGCATTATATCAGGACGAGATGTTGTGATGTACAGAAGACTGCCTATCATTGATCGATATGTCCTTTTATCAACATCAAGTGAAATATCATCTTTACTAATCTTGCAACTGACCACCATAGGTGTACTAATAGGGGAAGAATCTCCATCTGAAACTTCTTCAACATTTCTTTCAAATATTTTGCTTGAGAGATAAATATTCATGTAGAACTCTAATTTACTTGTAAACAAATAAAATATGATAGTTCACCTATCATGGACATCTCAAACTCTGTTTTCATAGAGTTAGAAAACCACTGGATAGAGGAATCATAAGTGCAACAAAAAATAATGTCATCTACATAAACCAAAACAACTAGTAAATCATCACCTTCGGACTTAATGTATAGATTGCTGTCAACAATACCTTTCTTGAACTCTTTGTCTTGTAAAAATTTGTCCAGTCTGTAATACCAAGCTCGTGGTGCTTGTTTCAGTCCATATAAAGCCTTCTTCAGCTTGTAGACATAATCATAATTATCTGTCAATGAGAATCCTTCAGGTTGCTCCATATATACTTCTCCCTCTAAATCTCCATTAAGAAATGTTGACTTTACATCCATCTGATATACTTTAAAGTTTTTATGACATTAATATGCAAGAAACATTTTGATGGCTTCCAATCTTGCCACTGGCGCAAAGGTTTCATCAAAGTCCTGTCTTTCAACTTTTGCATACCCTTTACAGACTAATATGGCTTTATTCCTAACAACTTGTCCTTTTTCATTCATTTTATTCTTGAACACCCATTTGGAGGCTATTACATTCTTATCTTCAAGTCTAGGAATAAGCTTCCAAGTATTGTTCTTTTCAATCTGATCAAGCTCTTCATTCATAGCTCTAATCCAATAATCATTCTTGCTAGATTCATCAAAATTTTTAGGTTCAATCATAGATAGAAAAGCAACTTGATATTGTTTCGAGTCTTTAATCAATTTCCTTCTTGTTTGAACTCCTTTATTTATATCTCCAATTATCTGATTTTCAGGATGATTCTTTCTAGCAATTCCAAGAGGTGGTTTTGTTTCTTTCTGTTGATTTGTGTCAGTCGAAGTATTCATATCTTCATCTGATTCATATTCTTCTCTTTCTGATCCTTGGACCTGTTCATATTCATCTTCAACTATATATTCTATGCTTGGTTCAACACTGCTTATATTTCGTACCGAGATTTCTTCATCAACTTTTATGTCGATACAATCAAGCAATTTATGCAACCTCTTATTGTAGCATCTGTATCCTATACTGTTTGTAGAATAACCTAAGAAGATACCTTCATCATCCCTGTCATCATATTTGCCAATATTTTCATCATTATTCTTAATATAACATTTACTCCCAAAAACTTTAAAATGATTGATTGAAGTAGGTCTTCCAAACCATAGTTCATAAGGAGTCTTATCACTGTGTGGCCTGAGATGAGATTTGTTAAGGATATGAATAGTCGTATGAATTTCTTTCACCCAATATGTCTGAGAAATATTCCTTTCATTCATCATTGATCTTTCCATTTGCTGAACTGATCTATTCTGCTTCTCAAGTACTCCATTTTGCTGTGGAGTCCTTGGAATAGTGTATTCTCATTTGATTCCATGTTTATCACAGAACTTTTTGAAGTTCCATGAACTAAACTCTCCTCCTCTATCAGACCTTACTGCCTTCAATATTTTTCCTGTTTGGTTCTCAGTTAGAGCCTTAAACACTTTGAATTGTTCAAATGCTTCAGATTTTTCCTTCAAAAAGGAAACCCATGTTAGTCTAAAATAATCATCAATAATCAACATAAAATAGTTTTCTTTTCCTATACCTTATTTTATTTATGGTCCACATAAATCCATATGTACTAACTGGAGAGGTGTTTCTGTTGAAGGAACATTTTTAGATTTGAACTGTCTCCAAGCAATCTTTCCTATTTGGCAAGATTTACAAACATAGTCACATGGCTTTGATATCTTTGGAAGATCTTTTACTGCCCCATTGTTTCTAAGCTTGATTATATGATCAAAATTTAGGTGTCCAAGTCTTCTATGCCATAGCCAACTTTTATCATACTTGCTTAAGTGGCATTCTTCTTTGTCTTCTTTTAACACATAAACATTGTTTTCTGTTCTTATCCCTTTTGCAACCAACTGTCATGAATTCACATACTTTATTTTACAATCTTTAGAAGTAAAAACAACTTCACATCCTTTGTCACAAACTTGACTGACACTTAGTAGATTATGTTTCAGACCATCTACAAGCAACACATATTAATCTTTTCCTTTTCCATTACTTAGACTTACTATTCCTTTACCTTTTATTTTTCCTGGTGCATCATTTCCAAAAGTTACATTCCCTGATTTGCTTTCACTTAGAGCTAGAAACTTACTTTTGTCTCCATTCATATGTTTGGAACATCCACTGTCAATATACCATGGATTCTTTTGTCTTTGGGATGATAACACTAGCCTACACTTGTCATCTTATTTCTTCTTCCAAACCTTGAAATTTTCAGTAGTGGGATTCAAATCTGGCTTATAATTCCTTAAGCGACAATCTGCAACTTTATGTCCATAGTTATGGCAGACATAACATTCTGGTTCACTGAATAACAGATCATAATGATTGTTATGCTCATAACTTTTGTTATGTTTCACCTGCATCCTTCTCCCAACCATCACATGATTTATAGTCCGTGGTTGTTTGTTTCTTGGCTATCTCAATCTTTTTTGATTATTCCTTGAGAAACTTGATTTCTCATATCTAAATCTTAAAGAACAAGTTATAGCTTTTTGACCAAAGTTATAACAAAAAAAATAATATCCATAGAAAAATCCTTTGTACCTGGAAAAAGACTATCTTCTTTGAGCGGGTCGATTTCTTCCATGCTGATAATTTCTCTGATCTATAGATTCAGTTCTAGTACTTTTCCTTTCATTCCTTCTTGGTGGCTGATTTTCTTTCTTTGTTTGTGTAGAGTGGTTGTTGTCAATGATTGTAGATTTGACAAACTTGATGGTTTCTGTATTACTTGGATGATCACTACTTGATCCTTCTTCATAGCCCAAGCCATCTTTCAACTTTGGATTCCTTTGTTGATTTAGAATGGAGGTTAATCCTTCCTATGCTTTAATACTTGATAGATTTTAGTGATACAATGTCTTAAACTTATCCATCTCTTTTCTGGTTTTTATCATCTCTTCTTCTAAGGCTTCACATCTCGCTTTGTTTTCTGATAACTATTGTTTTAGAATGTCCTCTATTTTCTTTGCCTCTTCTAACTCCACTTTTAGTAAGTCAAAGTCTTCATCAGGATTTTTACCATTCATTTTAAACTGCATCAACAACTGTTTTTGTTTTCTCTTCTTACATCTGAGTCTGTCAATTTCTTCCAAAGCATTGAGTAATTCACCTTCCATATCCACCACAACTTCTTCATCATCCATGTCGCCTCCTGTGTGTCTATCATCAAGATCTCCCATATCCATAAGCATAAAATCATTCACTTTTTCCTCACAGGATGAATCACTATCTATGTCTTCTGAGGAGTCATCATTGTTTGCACACAAACTTTTATTTTTACTATATTTCTTATCATCATCAGAGTTCTGTTCCTTTTGGTATTTTTCCTTATGAGGACACTTAGATGAAAAATGGCCTATTTTACCATAGTTAACACATTTGAAGGGAAACTTGCCTTAGTATTTGCCCGATCCTTTCTTTAACCTTCTCACAAATTTTGCCTCAATATCATCTAGTTCTGAATCAATATTCTTGTTTTCTCTAAAAGATGCTTCTCTAGTAATGGATTTATCTTTGTTAATTCTTATTTCATATGCATTTAGATTTCCTAGGAGTTGATCAATGGACAGAGTTTTAAGATCATTTAGTTATTCTATTGCAGAGACTTTTGGATTAAATTTATCAAGCAAAGATCTTAAAATCTTCTGAACTAAAAATGATTCTTCAATCTTCTCACCAAGACCCTTCATGGAATTCACAAATTTTTCAACTCTTAAAAAATACTTGCTAACTCTTTCATATTCATTCATATTTAGTTGTTCAAATTTCAATCTATATGTTTGAAGTTTGTCATCTTTTACTTTCTCATTTCCTTCATAACTGCTAATAAGTTTATCCCACATTGCTTTGGCAGTTTTAAGATGCATCACCTTTACAAACTCA
>JASDQU011379280.1:18493-28794 GCA_032191745.1 Picea mariana | reverse complement strand
CAAGATGCTTTGGAAAAATAAAATGCAAATTAGTAGGTGATAATACCATCAACTTTCGATATCGGGGGTTGGAAAAAAAACAGTTTTGAGTAGACCTCTTTTTGCCCCGATGTACCTCTGGTGTTGCCACGCGTCCATGAACGAAACCATAATGGCTTCCCCGGCCCGCCTTCGAATAATTATCTTCCGCATTGCTCCATTCTTCGATATGTGCCTTAGCCGTTGATCCGGGCTTCTTCAAGATTGACGGTCCGTCAAGTTATACCTTTTGCGCCTCCACTATATTTGTCTATATGCCGCTGGATATATCCCGTCCCCCCAAACTATCATACTTCCACAGTGATATAGCATTTCGCTAAATTTCTGAAATTTTGATCCTGATATGAAAATTGTTATGGTGATAACATTGGCTCTAATTGGGGATGCTATCCTCCCTGCGAGGTAGCAAAGAACTCGTAGACCCGGTGCCTAATCCATTGGGCTGCTCCCAAAACATGTGCGTGTACCCTGCTCCGTCCTATCACTAGTGTCTGCTAAAAACCAAACTCTGCACACTGTTCTCAACTGGATACTGAACACCAAATACACTACTAAAATCTGACTGTACATACTACTGGAAATCCAAACTGAAAAATGCTTGACCAAAAAGCTTATTCGCACACTCCTGTCTACTCTAAAACTGTTGAAATGAATACGCAATTAAGTGATGCTAAAGTGCCAATGCAACCAATCAAGCAATTGGATTCTCAATTTTTCTTCGCTCACATCTTTCTTAAGAAGGCAGACAAATGTAAAATATGGCAGCTGAAAACAAAAGTTGAATCCAAAACCTGAGCTTATGAATGAAACAAACTCCTCCTTCACTGAAGACTGTAATAGGATGGCCATAGTATCTTGAAAACCATGTAAAAACATTTCTTCTTGATGAGCAAAAACATTTATACATTCTTGAACATCTTCAAATATGACAACCATATTATGTGCATCCTCTTTTTCATCAAACAATTCTGATTTGGTTTCATTAAACTTCTGGAAATTTGCTTGAGGACTGCCATTTTGACTTTCAAATGAATTAATAGAAATAAGTTCCTTCTCATAATCTTCTTGCAAATGTGAAAAGCTAACAACATGCACTATTTCACAGTCTAGAGTTCCCATGGGTGCATTTTCAAAACCACGATTTTCAAATGAATCAAATAAAACCACTGCCTCTTCATTATCTTTCTGTATTTCTGATTGAAAAATGGCATATGTTGTTTTGTTGCTTTCCTGAAGCTCTATGTCATTTGTTTGTTCATTGTTGGAAATTTCCATAGATGCATTTTCAGAATCCTCATCCATGTCTAGGCCACTTAGAATTTGAACAACCATATCATTCATAGGGGGAGAAAGACAACCTTGAACCACTATGTCTTGCTGAAAATATTCTTGAATATCTTCATCAAGTTCAGGGGAAGGAAAATGACTTTCAACAACAATTTCTTGATCAGCTTCACCTTCAACCAAAGCAGGGGATACTATTTGTTGTTGGGCTGAATATTCATAAAGGGCTTCTATGATTTCATCATTCATACACTCTTCTTTTCCAAAAACATTTTCAAGGTACTTAATGAAATGTTCACAAAATTCACAACAATCTTCAAACACCAAGGATGAAGAATTAGATTCTCCATAATGCTTAAAGAATGTTATATGGAAATCTTTAAGAGAGTATAAGCTGCCTGGTTTTAAACCTTCATACCATAATCTTGCTCTCCCCTCTAAAGTAGCCATAAACATTTTCATCAAACAATCCTCATGAAATTCAACCCCCAACTTACATATGTGCATGTGAAATCTAATCAAGTGCAAGGCAACATCATTTCCTTTCCCATCTTCGAATTTAGGCAAATATTTTTGCCAATTTATGTGAGGAATATGATTTGGAAAGCCAGGAATACGAGAGCGATTCATTGGAGCATACCTTGCAGATACTAAACTCATCTTCGGACAGTGGAGTCGCCAATGATGTTTTGGAAGCTGGATTCTGCATTGAGAGTGGAGTCGCAAGTGAAAATTTGAAATTTCTGGATTCTTCTACCAATGGAATCACCTTCAAACTGTTTTTTTGATGTGTGGAGTCACCAGAGCAGGAATACAACCAATATGTGCCTAAGTGTCTGCTGCTCTCAGACATTAGAACTCAACCATGTCGTTCTTCCCAGGGAAAAATTTTCAATTTCGTCCCCGGCAACGACACCAAAATGTTAGCACCCTGTAAATCTACCCGGCTGTCAAAACAGACGACAAGGGTAACTGTTGCAACCAGCTTTAGAGCTGAGGCACTTGCCTGCTCAACTCAAAGAGGGCTCTCTCGTGTCACTTGATATATCTATGGAAATCGATGGCTAGATTTGGTTTGCTTTGGGGGTTTTTAATAAAGTTTGTTGGCCAAGAAGAGGAGGGACACACAGGGCTATGGAGTCAAAATTCTGAAATTGAATGAAAACAATGACCAGTCGATAGAACTCTCCAGAGGATAAAGGCTAAATGAGGCAATGAATATGAGTTGTAACTTAAAATAAATCAGAGTGGTAAGAGGAAAGAGGAAACAAATAACTGCATCAGAGCATTACAGGAATGAATTCTGAATTGGTTAAGAAGAAATATACAYAGTCTAAATTGCTAAGCCAAGAGCATCATGAGATGAATTCTGGGCTTTTGTCTCTCCAATTTAAACAGATGAAAGTGAAATGAAATAAAAGATCACAAGAATTATACACTACGAAAGAAGACATAACTCATATCACAACCAATTAGAATCTTTTCATAAATAGTTCAAAATGCTTCTGCATATGTATTCAATTCAGTCCCAGAAAACTTACAATAGAGTCCAGAACCACCAGAATTGTGCCCTTGCACTTCTGCCCTCCATTAATATACTCAGAACTTCTGCATGCCAAGTCAAGGGTGAGTTGTAACTGAAGTCTCAAGTCTAGTTCCAATTTTGAACTAAAGTGTGAAGATGAGTTATGTTAAAGTATGCAAACAAGTTCCTAATTCGCGCCATCTACTTCTCCTCTTCACTCCTTTATAAGCAGAGGTTGACCCCTCTCTTCAACACAATGGTTATGCAAGGTAAGGGTGAATGTAGAGACAACATATAGAGGCGCATATCAGCTGTAGAGGCAACATATAAAAGGCGTGTAACAATGTTGTAATAACAACATAATAGAGGCACATATCAGCATATACATGCAACATACAAAGGCGCATAACAATGTTGTAACATCAACATTTAGAGACATCATATCAGAGGCACATATCAGTCAATTAGAGGCAGCTTCAACAACCCATATCAGAGCTGATATATCTCAGTTCTTGAAAGTAACTCGGATACGTCTATATCATCAAGGTCTCTTAGTTATCTGTCAGGTCGGAGTCAACTTGGCAAGCTCTTTAACAACAGAGTTATCATGTTGGATGTTTGTAAGTGATCTTACATTATTAATGCAATAAAGGAATATCATTTGCTGGGGTTTTTCTCCATGTACAGGGTTTCCCCAGGGTATATGTGTTGTTGATGTGCATGCTTACGTATCTAAATGATTTTTGCTATTCAGTTATGATTCTATATTGTTGAAATGTATTAAGCTGGAATCAAAGTGTTGAAGAATTCAAAGAAATAATCTTCTTTAGAAATTAAGCTCAAAATTTAACATAGTGGTGTGGAAGATAGGCATTTAGGGGAACTACCTATTTGGCTCCTATTCAACATTAAGGAGGGATGTAGCTTGTGAGGAAAAGTATTCTCTCCACAACCCTCCTGTTCAGATTAAGGGTGAATGTTGAATGCATGAGTGTAATCTTCATTTTCAACCATGATCGATCTTGTATCGAGTTGGGTATTCATAAACCCACTCTCATTTGTATTCTGACTACAATTACAAGTACAACCAAACCTATATTGATTTGGGTATCCATAAACCCACTCTCATTTGTATTTCAATATTTCTCTCCATAGCCCTCTTTTCAACTTATCAGGGGGTGTTGAAAATGGTGTAATCCTCACATTTGGCTACAGTCAACTCATATTGTATCATTAATGCATTTGGTTAGGCATCAATGTAATCATTTATTATAATACTAGGTTGTTGTTAAGGCCTACCTAGTCTTCTTGATGCAGGCACACAACCCCTCCTTGGGGAAAGCACCCTACCTACTTGAGTTGTGTAAAAATACACCACATGCATTAGCCTATGGGCATCATTCTTTTATAAAGTGTTTAATGCCTAAGGGAACCTATATCTTTTGTTGAGAAATGTAGCTCGACCATGAATTTCTTGCACAGGTTTCAGTGTGAACATGCAAGAAGTGGTTCAAGACATTTCAGTGGTGACCACCATGGAAAAGTGGTAATTAATTCCATCTTGTAATTTCACTTAGAAAAAGTGAAAGTCTAATGTTTTGAGGTCAACTTAGTCTTAGGAATCTAAATGACATGTTCTACTTAGATTAGAATTTAATCTTAGCCATATGTCTCAAGATTGAGATAAGCGACAGCTAGGGTTGAGGAGATTAGTTTTTTTTTCCTCAAAGCATAAAGAGGATTTTTTTTTTCTCAAAGCATAAAGAGGACAAGAGAGGAGAGGTCGACCTGGTATCAGAACAGAGCAAGAAAGTTGGAAGGAAGAAAAGGAGCAAATCTACTAAAAAGACCAGTAATATACGAGACATATAGACCATACCACTGTTATAGCTATCTTTTCTTTATGCATAGGTCATACACCTTCATAACAAGTCGTACACCTTTAGAACAGACTGTACAATGTCTTTTGTGGATTGTTGGAGTATGCTTTAGTGTTGAGAGGAGAGGAAGAGTGATTTGTTGTTCATAACATGCAAGAAAAGTGTAGGGCGTACTGTGATAGTGTTTCCCTTCTTACAAAACCATACCCTTCTATTTGAGGTGATTTTATTGACCATACAACTGCTAGTTCAAGCAAGGCTGCAGAGGTCACCTTGTAAGCTTTGATCAAAGGAATGAGAAGTTAAGTTGAAGGAGAAATCCCTGTATTTGTATGTGTTTTGTTTTTGGCTTCTGTTGTTCATTTTTCAGCTATTGTGTGATTGATGTAATGTTCAAAAATTTAATTTTTTTCTATTAAATGAATTATGTTTTGAGTTATTTAATGAGAGAGGCAACAATCACCTAGGGTTTGGAAAATTTACATGGTATCAGAGCTATTTTTCGTATTGAGATTATCAAGGGTTTGCATCAGTAAATAACTTGCCGAAAGAAGGACCAACAATTAGAAGGTTTCAATATTTATTTTTAAGAACTAATTTTCAGATCTAGGAGTTTGTGCATTAGATCTCATGCATGGCCTCAACTAGCCTCAGATTCAAGGAAAGATTGGATGGCACCTAAAATTTCCTGTCATGGAAAGTTAGGGTTACACTCTTATTGGAATAGAATGATCTCTAGGATATTGTCGAGGATGTTGTGCCTTTGCCTATAGATCTGTAGTAGTTGGCAATTCAAAAGAAGGAAGAGAAGGCCAAGCAGATGATTATGGATGCAGTTAAAGATCAATTGATTCTTGACCTATCTCAAAAGAAGATGGCAAAGGAAATGTTTGATGCCCTAGTTAGCCTCTACTAGAGTGAGAACATAAACACATAGATGATATTGCAAAACAAACTCAAATCCAGAGAGATGACCAGATCAAATTAAATCGCCAATTACCTTATGAAGGCCATGGAAATTCATGATCAAGTTGTAGCAGTTGGGGAGAAAAGTGAAAATGCAGAGCTAGTGAACATGGCATCGAATGGATTTTGAACTTCATGGGAACCATTGTCGAAGGTATTTGTGCTCATGAGAACCTTGCTAACTTTAAAAGACTGTGGGATGATTGTATCCAAGAGGAGACTCAGATGGAGTCAAAGGCCATCAAGAGGGGTGGTGATAAGAACCTAGCCCTATTCGGTCAGACAAATAAGCGCATAAGTAAAATTTCCAACAAGTGTAAGGGAAAGAGTGAGGAGTCAGCCTCACAACAAGGAAAGAAGGAGTTGAGTAAAATCAAGTCCTTCATTTGTCATAAGCATGGTCATTATGCATCACAATGTCTAGATAAGAAGAAGGTTAAAGGGAAGTTGCAGCAGAAGTACGTAGTAGCCTTTGCAGAAACTCAAATAAACAAGTTTGCAACCAAATTCGAGAAGGATTTCTCTATGGTATCTTGTCTTTCTACCAACACGAGTCCTAGGAATGTGTGGTATGTGTATAGTGGGGTATCTCGTCATACGACATCAGCCCAATAGTGATTTTCTAGTCTAACAAAGCAGGACTCGAGAATACAGGTTGAGCTTGGTGATGATGCCAAGTACCCAGTAGCAAGAATTGGTTATTCCTTTCTAGCACAGGGCAAGTAACTCTTTAGATTTTGACAATGTTTTGTTTGTTCCAGGTGTTAGTTTTGTAGCTCGGTAGGTGTCTCAACATGGGCCTAAGTGTCCTAGGCATACTGATGAACACATTAAATATCGAGATCAATTTTATTTATTTTATCCTAAGTTTTAACTTGGGAAAAATTAAAAAGTCACTTAAATGACTTTTTACTCAGATTTCTAAAAAAGCCCCTTTTCAGAAATTAATAATTCACAAAAGTGTATTTCTGGAAGCTTTTAGAAGTCTCTTGAAAAAGTGAATTAGAGAGATAAATAGAAGGCCCAAGGGTAAGAGGGACACACATTCTCATTTGTGAGAAGAGGAAGAGGGTGCTTGGGCAAGAGAAGAAGAGGGAGCAACTGAGGCAGAGAGGGTGAGTTCTGGGCCACATTTGGGCAGCCAGCATAGGCCATACTTGGGTCGTACTATGCATCAAAGGGAGGCTGAACTCAGGCCACATACAAAATCCATCAGAGAGCCGATTTTTTAGGGTCGAAAAAACTGGGCCGAAAAAATTTGGTTCGAAAAAGTAGGGCTGAAAAAGCTGGGCCGGAAAAGCATGGTCGAAAAGTGGGACCGAAAAAGCAGGCCAAGTTTGTTGGGTTGTTTTTTTTTGCTGAGTGAAAAAACTTGCATCAAAAATTTCTGATTTTCTGCTGCTGTAAATTCTCTTGAAAGCCCATAATAGAAGCCCCTCCTTGCTGGTTTTCCCCACACTGGGGTTTCCAGGGTATTTCTAGTGTTGTCCATTTTATATGTTTGGTTTTATGTATATGCTTATGCTGTTATTTTAATTAAATAGCTCAGTTGTAATATTTATGTGTAATTTTTTGAGTTTATATCAACATTGATTAAATTATGGTTGGACAAAATTATTCTCATAATATTCTGGTTGTTGAGTTATAGGAAATTTAACATAGTATCTTAGCTCAACCTATTAAATACAGAAGGAGTCAAGATACTTTGTTGTGCAAACCGGGGAGTGAATCAACAAAGGAGTATGTGTGACTAGAAGTGTGTGGGAAACAGAGAAACAAACTCAAGTGGCCAATGTAGGCTTAAGGTTTGAGGACAGGCTGTATGGTGCCTCAAATTTTTTTCCTTGGAGGGAGCGTATCTGCTTGGTACTACAGGAGAATGGATTGTTGGAAATTGCTGAAGGCAAAGTGGCAGCCCATGCTGATCCAGTACAACTAGCATCTCACAACAAGAAATATGTCAAGGCCGGGAGGATAATTATGGATGGAGTTAAGGATGACATTATTCCTCATTTGTTTGGCAAGAAGACAGTGAAGGACATGTGGGAGGCCCTAGTGAAGTTGTACGAGTCCAACAACTAGAGCAGGAAGATGCTACTCAAAGAGAAGCTGAGAATCACGAAGATGGCCAAGGGAGAGTCAGTGGTCACTTACCTCACAAGGTTCACTTAGATCAGAGATGAACTGCAGTTGTGGGAGAGGTAGTAGATGAGACTGCGTTAGTGAGGACAACGTTGAATGGCTTCACCAAGCAGTGGGAAGTATTTTCTGTGGAGTGGTGGCTCGGGAGAGGCTCCCTGATTGGGAGAGATTATGGGATGACTTCACCCAGGAGGAGTTGAGACTTGATGCCACTTAGGCTAGCCAGCCAAAGAGTGAAGAGGAAGAGAATGTGGCTCTTCATGCGAAGAGGGCAGTGGAGCGGGAGGTTCTAGAGACATGGGAAAAGTGAAATGCTTTGCTTGTCACAAGAATGACCACTATGCCAGCCAATGTCCCAAGAAGAAGAAGAAGAAGGAGGAGGCAAAGGCTGCAGGCACAACATCTACTGATATGGATGCATTTGTAGAAAAATTCGAGGATGAATTTTCTCAGGTCGCTTCTCTTTCGAGCAACATTATTGTAGAGTTATAGGACAGTAGGGTATGGTTCGTGGGCAGTGGATCATCTCGCCATATAAAGGGAATGAGGTCGATGTTCCTTAGTGTTTCAGAGACTGGCTCATACTCGCATGTGGGTAGTGGGGTCGACACCATGCATGTAGTGAAGGGGGTTGGATGCGTCAAATTCCAGTTAGAGTCAGGTGGTCAAGGTGACGTATATTCCAGAGCTGGAGGTCAATTTTCTCTCTGTGGCAACTCTGGAGGATATGGAGTATGAAATGATGTTCGAATATGGATAGGTAATCATAAGGGTAGAGGGAGAGGATACCCAGGATGTAGCAGTGAGGCTTGTCATAAGAGAGGGTATGATGTATAGGGTGTTGGGACAACTAGTAGTGGGGTCCAAGATGATCTTGGATCAAAGATCAGTGTCAATCGCAGAGTCTTTTGGACGAGTGGCTTCATCCAAGACTGCCAAATCTTTCAACTGGTATGACCTGACATTGATGGAGGAGTCGAGTAGGACATCACATTAGAGTGCAGAGAAGGTAGCTGGGATATCTTCCAGTTCAGAGGAAGCAACTACGCCAACAACAAACATGATGGGATCAGAGATTGATCCAGGTGCAGACACCTCCCTCGCTAAGAGGGAGTGTTGGTTTTGTAGCTCGGTAGGTGTCTCAGCATGGGCCTAAGTGTCTTGGGCATGCTGATGGACACATTAAATACCCAAATTAGCTTTATTTATTTTATCCTACGTTTTAACTTAGGAAAAATTAAAAAGTCACTTAAATGACTTTTTACTCAGATTTATGAAAAAGTCACTTTTCATAAATTAATAATTCACAAAAGTGTATTTCTGGAGGCTTCTAGAAGTCTCTTGAAAAAATGAATTAGAGAGATAAATAGAAGGGTTGAGGGTAAGAGGGACACACATTCTCATTTGTGAGAAGAGGAAGAGGGTGCATGGGCAAGAGAAGAAGAGGGAGCGACTAAGGCAAAGAGGGCGAGTTTTGGGCCACATTTGGGCAGCCAATAGAGGCCATAATTGGGCTATACTATGTAGCAAAGGGAGGTCGAACTCAGACCACATACAACAGCCATCAGAGGGCCAAATTTTTAGGGCCAAAAAAGTAGGGCTTGTTATCCCCATTTTGTGGATAACTAAGGAGATGATGTCTTGAGGCCCAGAGGTTGTAGATATGGAGTGCCTAGAGGCTACATGACCATCAGTACCCTTTGCACAGATAGAAAATCCACTCACCACCATAGATGGTCACAGGTTTACAGATGGCATCCACCACACCAATTGGCTTCCGGAAGGGAGCGAGCCTTGCTCCATGAGGGACAAGTCAACATTATGGTGATCATAATTTCAATATCTAAGCCATTTGATTATGTTGTATCTTAGATTGCTTTAGATTTCATGATATGTGCTTGGACATTATGCCTTTTAAACTGCTTCACCTTGGTGGTTGACATTGTGCTCTAGTAAGTGGTTTTTTTTGGGAATGGGTTTGCTACTGGGAAATCCCTTAATGAGCCATCGTACATTTCCTGACCATACTTACCACTTTCCATCATTATTCCCCTCCATTTCCTCATCTCTTGGGATTTCAGGGTATATTGACCCAAGAAGGCGTTGTCCCTCATTCTATGGGAAGAAGGGGCTAAAGGCCTAGAGGGGTTGGTGTTGGGTAAAAGATAAAATCCTTGTATAATTCTTCCATATGCTTCACCTAGGTATCACCCAAAAAAGCAATCAAACACTTATCTTTGAATAAATGGGGACCCACAATATAATAAAGAAATGCTTGAAAGGTTAGTTGAAGGATAGGAGGTCTCATCACGAGCCGACCTATCACGCCCATGGATATCTAGTGGTATGACATTGTCATCATCTGGTCACCAAACCAGGGCAGTGACTCTTAGTTGCATGGTTGAGAGAAAGGGGGTCTCATCACGAGCCAACCTTCTCATTTTCATTAGGTATTTGTGGGTGAC
>JASDQU011379276.1:12728-23888 GCA_032191745.1 Picea mariana | reverse complement strand
CTAACTATGACTCATGCTGACTCATTACATTATTAACCCACGCAGGGGTGCGGAAATTTCGTTTACAAAATTTTAGTGCTGGAACATCAGACACCAAGTAGAACCAAATACTGTCTTCAACATGGATGAACACTTTATGATACATGAGTTGACCCCTGTGCTGCATAGGCGGTCAACAGGACCTAAAATCTTCAATAACTCAAACGTCCCACAAAGATATTTCAAGGCATGCTTTGCAATTATTCAATTCTCATGGCTAGGTTCCATCTTGAACTGGCTCAACATGTTGACAGCAAAGCAAATGCCTGGCCTAGTATTCAACGAATACACCAAGGAGCCAATCAATTACCGGTATAGGAACGAGTCTACTAGATCAAAATCTCTCAACTTCTTTAGATATGTCATCATGGGAGTTTGCCATGGATTTGCAATCCATCTTCCCAGACTTCTGGAGAACCATTATGATACACTTCCTCTATCATAGGAAGTTTTCACCACGCTTTTGTTGTACATGAGAGGCTCTACACCAAGTTGCTTGAATCTATACAAGTTCTTCCTCTACCTGCATACATGGGTCTCTTTCTGGTATACCTCAAAACCTTGAGGTTGTTCTACATATGCTTCTTCTTCAATTACTTTGTTGAAAAGAACAGTCTTCACATCCATCTGATGTAAACTTCAACCCATGGATACTGCAAGAGATATAATGGCTCAGTTGGAGGTATATCTGGTTACTGGAACAAGCTATCGTCATAGTCTTCTCCCTCCTTCTGGGAGAACCCTCTAGTTGTGAATCTCACCTTGTATCTATTAATGCTTCTATTCAAAAGTCTTTTTCACAATTTCTCACATACATTGTTCTTTGTCACAACTTCCTTCCATTCCTTCTGTTTGACTGCTTCTAGTGGGTTCAAAACACGCTGGAAATCTTATGATTCTCGGTATAATAATTGGTTCAATTGGTTGTTCTGACTTTTCTTTCTTTCTTGGAATCTTTATATTCTTCCTCGTGTTTCTCTTCAATGTTGGAGTCCATGGAATCTTCTATAGATTCTATGCCCTTCCTTTCTGAAGGTTCCAACTTCTTCCTTTCATCATAGGAACATAAATGTAGATGGACAACCAAGGATATTCAGGGCTTCTTTTCGAAGAAGACTTCTTCTAGAGTCAAACTGAACATGTGTTGCTTATCATGGTTGCTACTTCTAATGAAGAACATGGAAAGATACTTCATAGTCTTCAAGGGTTCTTTAATGGATCACATCATTGAGGACTAGCTCCCTCCTAATCCTAGCTTCATGCATGAATGAGCAATATGCATACTCGTCTCTTGGAATTCTGCAATCAGCCCCCTCCCTCTGAGAGAGTCCGTGCTTCCGTCTGCATCCTTCTTTCTTTTTGTAAAGTGTCACAAGTCTATTCTAGTTTCTTCTTGATGACTGACTTCTTTCTAGTTTGACTTCTTCCGAGTCTCTTAAAGTTTGGTTCTGATTGCGTCCCATCTAGTAGTTGTTACTTATATAAAATTTTAATAGCTTCCACAGGGATTGTCACTAAAGGTAGTCAACGTACTTCATCCTTTTCAAATACATTACTAGTAGTCATTGTAATGGCAATCCTTATCTTGTTCTTCTCCCATAGGTATTGTTTCATTGGCATTGACCATCTTATCTTCTACAAAATAGATACACATGATATGTATGTAAACATGGTATGTGCAAGGACTATGTTACAGAAGAATATTGTTACCATGACTAGTAGAAGAACTCTGCTTCACCTTGCTTGACTTTCTTTGAGGGTTCCTTTTCTTTGGCAACTGTTGCTTCATGTGTTTCCTTCCATTTCTTTAACTCGGGACACTAATTCCTATAGTGACCATATTTTCAACAATTGAATCATTGTATTTTTGACATATCCTTTTCTTGATTTGGTTTCTTCCTTGACCCAAACTTCTTCTTATTCCTGAATTTCTTGAACTTTGTTGTGTAGACTTGATCATCATCTTTCTTTTGGGATTTCTCTTTCGTGCTAATCCTTGATTCTTCTTGTGCATAGCAAGTCCCAAGTTCTTCAAATGTGGGAAACTTCGTTCTTGTGTTCATGCTTGCCACAAATGCATCCCATGTCTTGGGAAGACCATTAAGTACTATATTTACTAGTTCCTTTTCTGAAATGATTTCCTCAATAGCTTGTAGTTGATCTCTTAACTAAGAGATTCTTACAAAGTATGATGTTATGTTGTCATCATCATTCATTTTCATGTCACGGAGCTCATTCTTCAGACTCATCACTTGTTCAATATTTTTGACTAAGAAGAGGTTAGTTAGGGCATCGTACATCTTCTTAGATGAGTCAAGATGAGAAATGTAGGGTATCAGATGGTCTTTTACAGAATCCACTATGATGCTCATAGCATTGATGTCATTGTCCTTGAACTTCTCCATAACTGCAACGTTCTGAGGTTCCTTCTCTTTTCTCGCTTCAAACTGTGGTTCCATGATCTTTCCTTTCACGATATCCAACACTTTATTCTTGGTAAGGATGAGGTCAATCCTTGTCTTCCATGCTCTGAAATTAGAAGCTCCTTCTAACTTGATTTCTGACTTCATAGAGTAAGTCATCACTACTTTGACTTAGTCAACTTTTGACTTTGACCAAACACTCAAACTTGACGCCTTGGCTTGCTAAGAGTACCAGGGGGTGCGCTAGGCTAGGGCGCACTAGGTTATCCAGGAATTAGGTCAAGCACTTCACTTAAGGTGCCTCAACACGAGGGTTAGGGTTTCGTTGCTGCAGCAAAACTTTCACTGCAACTGCAACTGCAACTAAGCAAATCCTCCCAATCTACCTTCCAGTGGTTAGATTGTTCGAAGATACGGTGGGCCCTGTTATCACCATTTTGTGGATAACTAAGGAGATTATGTCTCGAGGCCCTCAAGTTGCAGATATGGAATGTCAAGAGATTACATGACCAACAATACCCTTTTGCACAGATGGAAAACCCTCTCACCACCACAGATGGTCACAGATTTCCAGATGGCATCCACCACATCAGCTGGCTTTCGGAAGGCAGTGGGCCTTGCTCCATGAGGTACAAGTCAGTATTATAGTGAGCATCATTTCAATATTTAAGCCAGTTGAGTATGTTGTATCTTAGATTGCTCTAAATTTCATGATATATGCTTGGACATTATGCCTTTTGCCCTACTTCACCTTGGTGGTTGACATTGTTCCCTAGTAAGTGGTCTTCCTTGGGGATTGGTTTGCTACTAGGAACTCCCTTAATGAGCCATCGTACCATTCCCAACCATACTTAACACTTTCCATCAATGTTCCCCTCTATTGGGATTTTAGGGTGTATTTGTTGATATATGGTAGCTTCGGGAGGTATGAACCTCCATTGTGACCTTTGACAAGATTAGAATGTCTCGGAAGAATGAAAATAAGTGAACATAACCCTAGAGAAGATGTTGGCTAAGAGAGATAATTAATATGAATTAATTAGTACCCAGAATGAGAAGTCGGCCCAGGCAGTCTGCCAGGATTACTATAAATACAGGGCACCAATCTCTCATTTGACACACTTCTCAGAATTGCAGACAGACACTTGTGCGCACTGCAATCTGGCAATCTTGTGCACAAGTTTTGGAGAAGGTGTTGCCGCCAGTTTTGAAGCCTATTGCTTCTATCTTTTGGGTTGGACTCTCTGATCAGCTTTGGTTACTTCTTGCTTGGTGCATTAGCCTTGCTTGGCTATTGGATTGCTACCATGATTCTTCTCTCTGTCAAGGTCAAGGTGCTCGGAGGGTGGCTTCGGCCTATGGTTGGGTGACAATAGTGATATTGTCATTGGTAAAACGAGCACATTCTAACAGGTTATGGGCCCACACCTCCTTCATTCAGTCTAACCGCTGGAAGGAAGCATAGCCATTAGGATAATAAGCTCACTAAGGAACTGTCGCTAGAGTTACTAGCAGAAGTAGCTTCCAAGACACTGCCGCTAGGGTTACTAGCAGGTGCAATTGCAGAAACCCTAAAACCTAGATCCGACACCTTGTGATGAAGCATCTCGCTCAAGGAGAAGGTATTCAAGTGCGCCCTAGTCCAGCGTACCTCTTGGCACTCCCAGAAGACAAAAACGTCAAAGTTGAAGTTTTGGATCAAGGCATGACCAGTCACCAGTCAACCGAAGTCATGAGTGAAAAGACTAGTCATCTACACTACTCAGCACTCACAAGAACGATTGAAGATGACATGTGGATAATCAATAGTGGAGCTTCTAGGCATATGACGGGAGATCAAGCTAGACTCTCAAATCTAAATGAGAAGAAGACATCGTACAAGGTAGAGCTTGGAGACAAAAGCACTTACCCAGTCGAAGGATTTGGACAAGCCTCCGTCAAGTTGAAAACAGGTAACAATATTTATTTGAGCAATGTCTTATATGTACCTGGTTTAGAAAAGAATCTTGTATCCATATCTTGCCTAGAAGACAAAGGAAACATAATAGCTTTCTTAGATGGAAAAGTGTTATCTTGGCATAAAGACTCCAGCATAGAGAATGTTAGGGTTATTGGAACCCGTGAAGGAAATCTATATAGACTACTAGAACAAAATAAAGAAGCTCTTGTACATGATGAAGTCAATCCCAATGAACTTTGGCACAAAAGGTACGCTCATATTAACTATCAAGCATTACCTTTTCTCAAAAAGATGGTTGAAGGAATACCAGAATTGTAGTCTACACGTGAAGGAATTTGCAAAGGATGTGCTCTTGGAAAGAATGTCAAGAAACCATTTCCAAGCAGCAACAATAGATCTAAGGAGATTCTAGATCTAATACACTCAGATGTTTATGGTCCGATGCCAGTCAAATCTCTAGAAGGTTCTCTTTACTACGTAATCTTCATAGATGATTATTCAAGAAAGACTTGGTTATATCTTCTGAAGACGAAGGACGAAGTATTCAGCAAGTTTCAAGAATTCAAAGCAGAGATAGAGAACCTCACAAACAAGAAAATCAAGACCTTAAGAACATATAATGGAGGAGAATACACATCAAAAGAATTCGTTGCATTCTGTAAATCAGCAAGGATTAGGAGGGAGCTGACTGTTCCTCATAACCCTCAACAAAATGGTGTAGCAGAAAGAAAGAACAGATCTATTGAAGAAACCGTGAAGGCACTACTAAACGATCAAGGTTTATCCATGTTCTTATGGGGAGAAGCAGCCATGACAACAATATATGTCCAGAACAGAAGTCCTCACCGCATACTGAAGGACATGACTCCAAAAGAAGCCTTCTCAAGTAAGAAACCTAATGTGGAAAACCTAAGAATCTTTGGATGTCCTATTTACTCTCACATTCCCAAGGACAAAAGGAATAAATTATAACCCTCGGGAAAGAAAGGCATATTCGTGGGATATAGCGAATCATTCAAGGCTTATAGAATCTATATTCCGGAACAACATAAGATTGAAGTCAGCGGAGACGTGACCTTCAATGAAAAGATGGCTTTCAATAAATCCATAGAAGAAACTATAAAAGAAGAAGAGTATGAAGATCCTATTGAAGAAAGCACAGAAAACCAGAATGACGAAAAGGAACTTCTTGATCATCTGATGCAACCATGTGAGACCATTGATATAAACATCGTACCTAAGACCAAGAAACGACCAGCTTGGCTTGAAGCCACCTTACAAGAAGCATAAAGACTCAAGGCCCCAGATGGGACATTCAGAAAAAGTAAGCAGCCTAAAATATTCTCAAGTTATGCAGCATGTATGACAAAGCTTCTATATGAAGAACCTACCATGTTTGAAGAAGCAATTCAAAAGAAACAATGGAAAGAAGCTATGATGGAAGAACACCAATCCATCATGAAAAATGATGTATGGGAAATTATGCCTAGACCTAAAGAAAAATCAGTAGTAACTTCAAAATGGGTATATAAGATCAAACATGCAACAGACGGAAGCGTGGATAAATATAAAGCAAGGTTCGTAGCTAGAGGGTTCTCCCAGAAGGAGGGAGAAGACTATAACGAAACATTTTCTCCAGTTGCTAGATATACTTCCATTAGAGCTATCATATCTCTTGCCGCTTCCATGGGATGGAGTTTACATCAGATGGATGTAAAAATAGCTTTCCTCAATGGAGCAATCGAAGAAGAAGTATATATTGAACAACCTCTAGGGTTTGAGGTACATTCCAGAGACACTCATGTTTGCAGACTAAGAAAGCTTTATATGGACTCAAGCAAGCTCCAAGAGCTTGGTATGCCAGAATGGATAGCTATCTAACGAGACTTGGTTTCTCCAAAAGTCATGCAGATCCAAATCTTTACTACAAAATCGTGGACAATGCGCCTGTAATTCTACTACTATATGTTGACAATCTATTCATAAAAGGTGAAGAGTCTCTCATCATCCAGTGCAAAAAGGAACTAGCTTCTGAGTTTGATATGAAAGATCTTGGTCTCATGCATTATTACTTGGGACTAGAAGTATGGCAGAAGCGTGGTGAAGTATTCCTTGAACAAGGAAAGTATGCAATAAAGATTCTTCAGAAGTTTGGAATGATGGATTGCAAATCCATGGACACTCCTATGACTACAGATATAAGAAAAGTAAGAGATTCAGATTATGATCCAATCGATCCATCACTATATCGACAATTGATTGGGTCATTGATGTATTTGGTAAATACTCGACCAGACATTTGCTTTGCCGTGAACACACTAAGCCAGTTCCAGGTGGAACCTAGACATGAGCATTCGATAGCTGCAAAGCATGTTCTAAGATATATTCATGGGACAATAAACTATGGTTTAAGATATACCGCATCCAGTGATATACAACTTCATGGATTCACTAATTCAGATTGGCAGGAAGTGCAGAAGACAGAAAGAGTACTTCAGGGATGTGTTTCAGCTTGGGCTCCACTATGATATCGTGGGGCAGCAGGAAACAGAAGTCTGTCGCACTCAGCACAGCAGAAGTAGAATATATCACAGCATGTGAGGCATGTATAGAAGCAATATGGCTGAGAAAGCTAATCTCCGATTTATTTGATCAGGTTCTAGATTCGACCATAATACACTGTGACAATCAAAGTTGTATAAGGTTATCAGAACACCCAGCGTTTCATGAACGGTCGAAACATATTGAGATCAAATACTACTTTTTCGAGATAAAGTCCAGGAAGGAGAAGTAAAGCTCCAGTATATCCCCACAGATGAGTAGACAACAGATATCCTGACAAAGCCTTTGTCCAGAATAAAGTTTGCATATTTCCGAGAAAATTTGGAGATCGTGGAAATAACTCCCTTAGCTGAAAGGGAAGAAATGACTCTCCAGGTTGGGAGGGAGCACTGACATATTATTGAATTGAGGATAGTCATTTTCAAGTTTGAAAAATGGTCCAGCTTGGGCAATTCCTTTCCAGTTCGGAAAGTGGTTTGAGATTTCTGACGGACAGGCATTTTCCAGTTCGGAAAATGGTCTAGATCGAACGGTCATTTTCGTAATGAAAATGGTTCGATGGATTGTTGATGTACCATAGACAGCGATTTCCCATTGTGGTTAACATGGGGAATGGTCTAGGCAGTCTCTCTTCTTGAGGGTTACTCAAGAAGACTAGCCCGCCTCGCCAGACAATGATTTCCCATTGTGGTTAACATGGGGAATGGTCCGTTTTGGAGGTTGGTGCAGGACAATCATTTCCTTTGGAAATGGTCCGGACAGTCATTCCTTAGGGCAGATTCATTCTCTCCAGGTTGCAGTTTGTTTAGTGCCAGAGGAATGGCCCAGGGTGGGGAATGGTCCAGGTTCAGCAATCAGAGACAGACATTCCTTAGGGCAGACTCATTCTCTCCAAGTTGCACTTTGTTTAGTGCCAGAGGAATGGCCCAGTGTGGGGAATGGTTCAGGCTCATAAACCAGGACAGTTATTCTTCCTTGCTTGAGAAGAATAGTCTAGATAACCCATCATTGATGTTCTACTCTGAGGGAAGATGCTCTTTCAGATCTCACAGAAGTGAGTGAAAGAATGGCCCAGATGATTCAATTTATATCATAACAATATTTTCTATGCAGGTTGATATCAGATGATTGTTATGAAGACAATAGAGATATGTTATTGTGGTGGATATGTTCCACTGTCTATGACTGTGTCACGGTTTGAGTAGTTGTGTACTACTATGGATAAACACAGTTGTGTTCTATCAGTTGACTTGTGCCAGTTGTCATGGAGTTTATCCAGTTGGATAATAATGACGGTGCTCACAATGCTACCAGTTGAATGGTCTATTTGTGCTCAAGACCATTATCAGTTATACCTCCCTAGCTAGGAGGGAGTGTTGATATTATGGTAGCTTCGGGAGGTATGAACCCCCATTGTGACCTTTGACAAGATTAGAATGTCCTGGAAGAAAGAAAAGAAGTGAACATAACCCTAGAGAAGATGTCGGCTGAGAGAGATAATTAATATGAATTAATTAGTACCCAGAATGAGAAGTCGGCCCAGGAAGTCTGCCAGGATTACTATAAATACAAGGCGCCAGTCTCTCATTTGACACACTTCTCAGAATTGCAAACAGGCACTTGTGCGCACTACAGTCTGGCAGTCTTGTGCGCAAGTTCTGGAGAAGGTGTTGCCACCAGTTTTGAAGCCTATTGCTTCTATCTTTTGGGTTAGACTCTCTGATCAGCTTTGGTTACTTCTTGCTTGGTGCATTAGCCTTGCTTGGCTATTGGATTGCTACCAGGATCCTTCTCTTTGTCAAGGTCAAGGTGCTCGGAGGGTGACTTCGGCCTATGGTTGGGTGACAATAGTGATATTGTCAATGGTAAAACGAGCACATTCTAACAGTATTGACCCAAGAGGGTGTTGTCCCTCATTCTATGGGAAGAAGGGGTCAAAGGCCCAGAGGGGTTGATGTTGGGTAAAAGATAAAAGCCTTGTATAAACCTTCCAGATGCTTCGCCCAAGGATCACCCAAGAAAGCAGTGAAACGCTTATCTTTGAGTAAAGGGGACCCACAATATAATAAAGAATGCTTAAAAGGTTAGTTGAAGGATGGCAGGTCTCATCAAGAGCCGACCTATCACGCCCATGAATATCCAGTGGTATGACATTGCCATCATCTGGTCACCAAACCAGGGTAATGGCTCTAAGTTGCATGGTTGAGGGAAAGGGGATCTCATCACCAGCCAGCCTTCTCATTTCCACCAGGTGTTTGTGGGTGACATTGCCAATATCTGGTCATCGTGCCAGGGCAATGACCTTCAACCTCTCCTTAAAATTATGAAAGAATAAAAGAATGGCAATTAATGGGCTTGGAAAAGGTCTATGGCAATTAATGGGCTTGGAAAGGGGGTCTCATCACGAGCCAGCCTTCTCATTTCCACTAGGTGTTTGTGGGTGACATTGCCAATATCTGGTCATCGTGCCAGGGCAATGACCTTCAACCTCTCCTTAAAATTATGAAAGAATAAAAGAATGGCAATTAATGGGCTTGGAAAAGGTGCATTGCGGACGAAGGTACCACACACCCTCTACAAAGACACCCATGAATGAGACACTACGACCCCTTGTATGTCATGAGCCCTATGGCCATTGAGTCTTGACCCCAACCACTTCATCCACTTTACATGGCTTAGAGAGGGATCTCTTGGAAACTCTCCTTGACCTAGGGAACGATCTACCCAATAGGACACCTCTTCAACCCTCCCATATTCAAGCTTGACAAATTGCATAGTGTCTTTGAGCAATTAATTGTTTGATATAGTGATCTTTGATGCACATGCTTATATGGCTCATTTATTGATTGGATTCACTTATCATGATGTTATGACTTGAGATCCTTGGAGGGCATGCTCATTTGTCTTTGCAAGACCTAGTTGGTGGACAGTTTTGGGAGAACAAGCCTAGCTTGGGCTTCCATGGGGCTACAAGCCCACAGGTTGGATGCCAAGGGCCCGCATGTCAGATGAGAAAGATCAGACTTGGAAGGCCTTGATGATGACTTGGACGACATAGCCTAGCCCCCACATGCCAAACGTTTTGCCTAGGAGAGGCGAAACGTCACTTCTAGAGGCATGACGTCACCTAGGGGGGTTAGGGCTTGGTAGTGAGGTGCCACTCATTGACACATGGACGTTTTGAGGAGAAGAGGATCTTCACCATGATGAGATCGTCTAGATGCTTGACATGTGGCCTTTGGAGGCTTGCCCATGCTTCTCCAACACCAATGACTTCTTCAAAGTGGAAAAACGTCACCTAAAGGGGAGACATCCATGTAAAATTAGGGTTTATTTGTGCAAAAAGTGAAACTTTAGATGAATTGTTTAATATTACTTTGTTAAAGGGGGAAAGATTAGGGTTGTTGACCCCTAGTCTTGTGGTTTACCCCTTTGTGGACAAGTCACCTTGGTGACATTTTGTATAAATAAGAGATCATAAGATCTCATTTTAACATAACTCTCCCTCATTGTGAGAAGTATTGGTCTGAAATTTTTGCTATCTTTGGCTCTATTTGTCTCTTGTGCACTTGTTTATGGCTATCTTGATGAATGGTTGATGGAGGAGTGAGGCGCTAGCCTTGGATGAATACTTTCTAGCTTTTATGGTGGGTTATCTAAGCATCTTTCTTGATTTTGGTATGGTCTTTTACTCTTA
Source organism: Picea mariana (assembly GCA_032191745.1). Taxonomy (NCBI): domain Eukaryota; kingdom Viridiplantae; phylum Streptophyta; class Pinopsida; order Pinales; family Pinaceae; genus Picea; species Picea mariana. The sequence continues at coordinate 13,207 of JASDQU011379276.1, read as the reverse complement.
TGCTATTATTCTTTTCAAGTCAAGGATTGTTGTGCTAGGAGCTAGGTGGGAAGTATAAGGACATACACCCCCACCATAGTCTTCATCATTTTATGCTTCATGTTATTGGTTGAACAAGGGTTTGCTAAGAGAAGTATAAGGGCATACACCCTCTTAGCTTAAACCCTAGTTAGAGAAACTTGCCTTGGGAAGTAAAAGGGCTTACACCCCCAGGGAGGTAGCTTCTCTAGTTCTTTCTTTATTTGACTCCATTAACCCAATAGTAAAGGCACTAGTCATATATTTTTTGCATTGGAGATATAAAATCATTGCCTTGGGAAACATGAATTTTTATCTTTTGAAAGGTCTCTTGCTTGGAGTTGGTTTGCCTCATTGAGAGGAGTCTTCCCCTACAAGGGTGTCCCCTCTCTCCCACTACTTTACTTGCTGTTACAAACCCTAACCTACAGCCATTAGGGCCGATCTAACCTAGATAAACT
>JASDQU011379275.1:5726-23888 GCA_032191745.1 Picea mariana | reverse complement strand
TTCCTTTTTCAATTCACTTTGTCATCTTCAAAAATTCATTTCTCCTCAACCATGAGGATCCATGTGACATGCCACATACCACCGGAAATAGCATGATGTATATTATCCATTCATGGGTGTTGTATATGCATGTGCATTTTCCTTCATGTCCAAATACCTTTATCAATCTTGCGGTCCAAAACCCATGACTAGGGTTGACATCAATGACAACAATCAATCTTCCAACAATAATCATATCCAAATAGATTAGTCACCCCTTTTTGTTTCTCCAGAAAATACTTGAGGCTTTAATTATCTGTCTTAATTTGGAAGCATTGCCCCAATAGATAAGGGTGCTAGAGATCTATTGCATGCATAATAGCCAACATTTCCTTTTCAGATATTGATTGGACTAAATGTCACTCTAACAATTGTTTGTTGGTAAAGGCCAAAGGTCGACCATCTTGTATAAGGACTGCTCCAAATCCTCTCCCAGAAGCATCACTTTCCAGGACAACAATCTTTTTGAAATCAGGAAGGGACAGGACTAGAGTGGTGCACATAGCCGCCTTTAAGGCTTGAAAGGCATGATCAGTTGTGGGAGTCCAAGTCAAAGAATTCTTTTTAAGGAGAGCAGTGAGAGGCACCACAATCTTTCCATATTTCTTAACAAACTTGCGATAATATCTTGTTAAACCTAGAAAACCATGCAATATTTTGAGAGTCTTGGGGTGAGGCCAATCTTGCATAGCTTCAATCTTCTTAAGATCCACCCCGACACCTTCCTTGCCAGCAATATGACCCAAGTACTCGACTTTCGAGGATCCAAAAACACATTTAGATTGTTTGAGGAAAAGTTGGTGCTGAGAGAGTAGATATAGAACTCGATCCACATGAGAAACATGGGATGTCTAGGTTTTCTGATAGATGAGAATATCATCAAAGAAAACTAAGACAAAATGACAGAGAAAAGGATGGAAGACATGACTCATGAGGCTTTGGAAAGTGGAGGGAGCATTACACAAGCCAAAGGGCATGACCAAAAACTCATAGTGGCCCCCATGAGTTCAAAATGCAGTATTAGGAATGCCTGCCTCTTTCATACGTATCTGGCAGTAGCCAGAATGAAGATCAAGTTTAGTAAAGAACTAGGAACCACTCAATTCATCCAAGAGACCATCAATGATAGGAATGCGAAATTTTTCTTTGATGGTGAGTTTGTTGAGGGCGTGAAAGTTAGGAAACATGTGCCAAAATCCTTCTATATTAAGTACCATGACCACAAAATAAGAATAGGGGCTCGTACTAGGATGGATAATGTCTGCGGTGAGTAATTTTTGAACAATTTTCTCAATTTAATTTTTCTGGGAAAAGGGATGACGATAGGGACGAACATTGGGAGGAAGGTTTTAAGGGACAAGGGGAATGGAATGATCACGAACACCATAGGAAGGAGGGAGTCCCTGGGGAGTGGAAAAAACAACTTGATGTTTGGAGAGGATGGATTGGAGGTCCGACAGCACAGAGGGTGTCTTAGTGGCATGAATGGAATGGAGTTGTGCAATAATGCCATTATAACATTTTTTGAGGATATTTTCCATGCAATGGGAATTGCGAATCTCGGGGGAACTTGCTGTGATGCCTTGTAACTTATACTATTGGCCCTCCTGGTTGAATTGTGTGGTTAATTCTTTAAAATCAATGAGAATGGAACCCAGAGTCCTGAGTCATTCGACACCCAAAACAATGTCACAACCACCCATGTTGATATAAAAAATATGAGATTTCATGTTGTACTGACCAATTTGGAGACACGCATTTTCACAACGCCCCCCACATTTCATGGACCTTCCATTGGCAATCATGATTTGAAAATTATTGACTGCATGGATATAGAAATTAGTTTCCAAGGCAATACGACGATGAATAAAATTATGGGTGCTTCCACTGTCAACAAGGATTATGACCTTACGATACTTAATGTAACCAATTATCTTGAGGGTTTGGGGAGTAAAGAAGCCAGTGAGATCAATTAGATGGATTTCATACTTATCTCGCCTGGGAGCAAGTCCGCCTTCAACGAGAAAGTATGCCCAAAACATAATCGTGTAATACTGGGAATGGATGCAAACTTTATCTGGATATATTGAAGTACCAGTGCAATTATCATGTCCTCCTATAATTATTCCAACTAAGTGCTACCAAGATTTATTGGTTTAGTTTACATAAGCCAATTTTCCATATGAATGGTTGTCTTTTCTTTAATATTATAGAATGATTTTCTACTGTCAGCAATTTTATCGTTGTCAGATGGATTATATTTTAGGATTTGATATACAAAGCATCATTATGATATTAGTTTTGTACATTTCATTGACATGGTTTGTGGATTAATTAGTATAAATAAATTTATTAGAATTTTAATTTATTAAATATTGAAAAACGTTAAAATTTTTTAAATGATGTTAAAAATTTTAAATTAAGGGGATTCGTAACAATTTATTTTGATATTATATATTCTTTATTAATAATATTTTTTTACTTGAGTAGATTTCCTTTATTTAGCATGTGAAAGTTTCCTTATATCTTGTCAACAATCTAATTATTGATTAAAAATATCCAATTAAGTTAAACACTTTAATGATTTAGGAACTATGTCAAAAGCTAGAGTTTTATTTATTTTTATTTTTATGTTGAATTTTTTTTTTATAAAATTTTGTCTCTTGAATTTTGGCCAATTTTAAAATAATTCAAATGATCAAATTTTAGAAGAAAAACTAATAGAAAAAGTAAACCAAAAATAGGAAAATTTGAATACCCCAATACAATATTGGATCTAACCAGAAAATATTACCTCTAACACATACAACAAATAAACACTTAGTTCACATAACCATTCACATATTTTCACAAGGTAAATCACATCTAGTAACTTAAACTTCTAAATCACAATTAAACTCAAAAGTCCCTTACACAACTTTTTATAAATTTCCATCCAAAAATAATATTTCAATTTTTTTATTATCAAATCTCCATCCAAATATAATATTCTAATATCTCTTAAACATATATCAATATCGATGAAGCCAATTACTTACTAACACTGAAAAAAAATAAAAATTGAACCACCTAACCTGCTCGTGGACTGTCTCAATTAAAACAAGTCTATAAGACATTTATCCCAATAGAGGACTGTCAATTAAAAAAAATTCTCAGCCATCTACAGTTGACCCCACTGGCTTAATGTCTAAATCAATAATAAATAAAAAATGAAACCAAGTACTTTTGTTCGTCTTTTTCTCGACATGTCTCTGTGTCTCCCGAGTGTCGTGGTATTGATATCCTTAGAATTTCATTTGTGTTTCCATTCTACACAGCCCCGCTTCCCAATCGATGAAAAATGGAAGGACAAATTCTATAATCAGTAAGCATGTCTCGGAACTGAACTGAACTGAACTAAGAGGAGTTGTTTGATGTCATTAACACTTTTCGAAATCTTCAAGCCTATAAAATTGGCATTTACTCGGAGGAAATTTCCTGGTCATGCCCTATGTTGTGCTATTTAAATATGTATATTTATGGTCATATCAGTTTTGGAATTCGTCAGTGCTAAGGAGGATTAATCCAAAAAGAAATACGGCCCTGTTGCATCATTGGCGACTCCGGGATTGATATTATCACTCAGACGCCAAAGGTAATAGGAAAGGCAAAAGATGAGGTTGGAATAGGCACCCAAAGGATCTTCATCTCTATTCACAGATTGTCCTGTGGCATGAAGGAGTCAATTAAGAAGATTTTAGTAAATGGACATGTTATAATTAAATGTTCTATGCCATCTACTTGTTGACATAGGCCACATCAACTTGGTTCATTGATATTTTTTTCTGAAGCTTCTGAAGAACCTCCAATGTAGGAGACTTATTGTTTAATATCAGCAATACGAATATTTTATTTTTTGGAAGGACGCCTTAATTTCCAGATGATTTTCCGCCACTAAACCTATTATCCCTCCAATCCTTCCTCAACAAGTGTTTTATAGCCTTGCTTAGGCACATAAGTTTCAATGGGATTGAGGGACCATAGCCATTGATATTCTTCTCTTAGTTTAATATTATTGTCTTTAAAAAAAATGTATAACCTTTCCAAGCTTCTGCAAAATCTTCTTTAAAATCTAGCTGTCATTTGTAGACCACTCCCAATTCACAATCTATCTAAGATTATAAAATCCTTTACTTCTAAGTTTCTTGAGACAATCTATGAAATCCCTTGATACCTATCCATGGGCCAAGACCAATTTAAACTTTATCCCATTTTCCCACTTTCCAAATCAGCCAATTGCCTATCAAATAAAAGGTTGAATTCACAACTTTCCAAATGATTGAGGTTGAGTGCATGAAGTTGCTGAACTAAAACGCGCACCAGCAAGAATGTGTGCCCATTCCTGATGTTAGAGGTTTGTAAAAACCTGAACCTCCATTTAGTGTGCCACATAGGCACATTCAAAGGAACGTGTGTGTGTTCCTAAAAACCCTTGCACGTTTTTGTTGTGCCCTTTTTTAACGGACCATGGGACCTATTTGTGCCCATTTGCACAGACCACACTTTATGTTTTCCTTTCACTGAGCTAGAGAGATATTGTCACCTTGTCCAACTCAAGCTACATATGCTTTAATTTTCCTCCCACTCTAGTTATTTTTTACTTTTATTCAATTAATTTAATATCTTCTAAAAGAATCTAAAGTATAGAAAATTCTAATCTTTTAGACAAATCTTGTCTAGAAAATTCATAGAGAGTCACCTCTTTCATTTCCTAACATTTCCCCTCTAAAAATAACTATAGAGAATTTACAAGAAAAAGAGAAGTGGAGGGGCACTTTTGCATCCATTCCTCCCTTAATATCACTCTCCAACATGCCCAACATACTTGGTAGCTTCAAAAACTCATGGTGGGAACTTTTATACCCCATTTGAATTAAATGTTGTCTTATAAACCCATTTGGAACTTATAACATTTATTCATTTAGGATGCGACACAAGTTCCCATGTTTGGTTCTTCATCATTGCATCATATTCTACATTCATGGGTTGTTTCTAATTTTCTTTTCGTCTAATTTTCTGAAATGAAATTGTTGTTTGTAATATCTTTTTCATAAGTGCACTTCCATATCTTCTATTTTCTTGTTCATAAATTTCACTAATACTCTTCATTTTTTGTCTAGAAGGAGAACATAATTGTGTTGTATGCCTCGTTCAACTCTTATCTAAATGACACCATAACGTTCCTTCATTTCTTTGACCATGCTTAGGAACTTTGCAAAACTAGAAACACTTCTCTAGGGTCCAGGGATAATTTTAAGGATGTAAATTTATCTCAAAATGTAGAAACCTTGGCGAATCTTAATAGTCGTTAATATTCAAACTGTAAAATGTTTGGTGATATTTTTGTAAAAATATTCAAATTTCTAAGGATTTTATATAGTTTCAATAAAATTTGGGCTATTTTAAGGTAAAATAGTTTTATTCTATAGAATTTGGGCAAATAATTTTTAGAAAAAATCGAAATTGGGGAATCTTTTTTGGGGAAAAAACATGGAAATTAGCCCATGGGTGAAATTTAGCCCCTTAAATTTTCCTTGCTAGGGTATTCATCGTTCAATGAAAATAATTGTATCGTTTCATCATCATTCTTGATGGTATCCACATTTTTTCTTCTCATATATCATTCATCTGTCAAATTATCATATTGTTTATAGAAGTGTGATGAAGTTGAGGAATAATTATTGATATGATATCGAAGTTTTCTTTAATATTTTTTATTTTCCTTCTAGTTATATCTTTACTTTTTTGTATCTCATTCTTCTGAAATATTCTCTACGTTGAGCATATACCTATTAGAGGGATAATGCTCATTATTTTCTTCTTTTTCTATTTTGTATTCATCTTTAATGTTGGTTAAACAAGAATATGGTTCCCTTTGTGTAAATCATTACATTTGTTCATTAAACGGTTTTTGACCTCTTTGTTTCTTTAGTTATTTTAAATCGACTATTTCAAGTCTTGTACTTGAAACAAACCCCATTCTTCAATTTTATTTGAAGAACTCTTTAATATAAAATCTTTACAACCGAGAGGGTTACCCCTTAGGCTACTAGAATTTTTCAGATAATGTAAATCAGGAAGGATATTTTTCCTCATAGGGTCCCTTGGCCACATTCCTATCTATAGAACAACATGACAAACAATACTCATGAGAAAACTATAAATACATGAATATCATTGTATGAGACATGTTGGATGTTGAGTACTATATTGTAGTGATTATGGCTTATGGAGTGATTCTTTCCATAAGGAGTATTTGATGGTCTTAACCTACCTTGAGGTTTCTCTCTGTATTCTTTTGTTGTCTATTATGCACTCGAAGCATTTTGGTATTTATGAAGTTTAGGGTTGTCTTAAATTATCTTTATCTACAAAGGTTTCACTACAATCACCCATAGCCCATACCCAACATATTTCCCACTTGACAAACAAGTGTTAACAATTCCTTTACAAGTGAACAACCTTCCTTATCAAGTCAATGTAGAAATGAACATCATAATTGTAATTATTGCTTCAAGTTCCCTAGATCCACATCAACTTCATGAACTCCTCCTTCCTAAAACACTAGTAAGAAAGCTTCCAAGGCTATCAAATAAATTTAATTTGTCTTCTAGTGATAAGTGCAAGTAAACATGCCCACACTCATCCTCCTATACATAATGTTGAACTCCAAACCATGAGTCTAATATAGCACAGCCAAATTAGGGGTACACATGCCTATGTACGATTTACAACCATACACTTGTTACATGCAACATCATAAAAACTTTAATATAAATACAAGAAATTACATAAGAGACCAACCCCAATTGTCGAACCCAACAAATCTTTAGTGAACTTCATGTTCTTTCCAAGAACTACCTCTTGAAAACGTCACCATACATTGACATGTATCGTCACACCATTTAAGGCTCTCTTAGCCATGAAATACTCTTACACTAACCAAGTAACTAGTACACACTGAGATAGTTCCTCGACACTTAATATTATATTTATGTTCATATTTCAAAAATATTATTTCTGGACATATTGTGGGATAAATGTGATATTTATTAAGTTCGTATACTTTAAAATTTCATGTAACCATAATGATACACACACATATTGTGGGATAAATGTGATATTTATTAAGTTTGTATAATTTAAAATTTTAGGTAATCATAATGAGACACACACACATTGCATTGACTAATTTTGTTGATTATTAGGATTTTAGTAATATTTTTTATTTAAACTCTTTTTTTTTTCTTTTCTTTTTTTGAATAATTTTGATGATATTGAATTTTCAATTCTTAAATGATGAAGTTTAGAAAAAAAATATTAAAAAGTAGTTATTCTTAACAAAAATATAAAATTATTATATCATTACAAATTATTATATCAAAACTATTCAAAGGAACATTATTAAACCATGTACTCAGTGCTCTAAACATTGAAATATTAAAAACAAACACAAAATAATAATCAATGTTTCCATATTTGGCAGTGCTTCTGACTCATAGCCTCAATCAACATTTAGTCATTGAAGGTTTGTACACTGTGCCAAGCCCTGTATTCTCTTCAACGTCACATATCCAGATCTGTTAAACTCCTCCAAAAAAAAAGGGCAATGTTTCCATACTCAGAAACTCTTCTAACTCAAAGCACCTACTATCCATTTAGCAGTTAACCATCAAAGATTTGTATAATGCCCCAATCCAGGCATGCTCTTTAGTTTCACAAACTTGTTTATTATCAACTCCTCCAAACACACTGCCTGCAAAATGCTCAACCACAAGAAATATATTATAAAACCATTCAAACTCGATTGAGAATTGTGGTGAGATATTAATATCGATAAAACATACCAAGATAACAAAACAAGTTTCTAATTACCTGTGATTAGCTTTCACTTTTACACAATTGCCCTCTGACACTTCTAGATGGCGATGGTCTTGGTGTGAGGCAGATGAGTGCATAGGGAGTAGTAGTGTTGAACTTCATCCTAGGTATTCCCAACCTGTCACCCATGTCCATTTTCCATCCCAACAACATGTCGTCGATGATGCAAAGGGGCAAGCGCCTGCCCAATTATTCGGTAATGAGGCACTTGAAATGTGTTCCAGGTGATTTGAGGCTTCCATTACATCATCGTAACGACTGAGGTGACATGGAGTAATGACACGGTGAAAGGAAATGGACAGCGTAGGAAACAGAAACTGTGAACAGAGAGGAGAGGGGAGGTATGTCTTACATGTCGGAATTCAAAAGTAAACAAGGAAAAAAAAATATAAAATTATTTATTAAATTATTTTAAAAAGGTTTTGAATATTTTAATTTACACTTGCCATATTATTAATAGCTATTATTGATTAGATCTATCCAATTCTTAAAAAAAAATAATCATTGTTATTATTTCTATTTTGTTTTTAAATTAATATATAAGTAATATATTATTATAAGTTTAAAACATTTTATAATTATTTTAGCTTTTCTTTGAGCTAAGTATAACTACTACTTTAAAATATTTTAAAAAAATATATATATAATGCATTATCTATCTTAAGAAATGATAAACAAACATGATACCACAAGTTTGATCTTTCTAATTTAATAATCACAATCACCAATTTCCAAGACTTAATTGTCAACTACTTTGTCTTTAATGCAAGTGGATTGACAAGTACAATGAAAAGTCTAACAAAAAAATATCACCTCAAACACATACAAACAGTAAACACTTACTTCACTTAAATATCCACATATTTTCACATCTAATACCTTCAATTAATAAATCATAGGTCAACTCAAATGTCCCTTACACAATTTATATCAAATTTTTATTTTAAACTAATTTGATAAATCTTTGTAAAAAATAATATTTTAATGTCTCTTAAATCGGTAAGTGGAAGAGATCTTTGTCCCAAAAACAATGAGGTTTCATACACCAATTTGATGTCTAGCTTGACAATAACCTTAAAAATTGATTATTATTATTATTATTATTATAATATAAACTAAACCAATTAACCTTGAATAATGTAAGCATTTTCCATTTAAAAAAATAAAAAATCTGAACCACCTACTCTGCTGGCGGACTGTCTCAATTAAGAAAATATGTCAGTCATCAACCCAACTGGTAGACTATCTCAATTTGAAAACAATATCTTGGCCATTGGCGTAATATCTAAATCAATAACAAGTGTTGCATGGCAGCTTAGTCCTTGCTAGGCTGGGATGGGAGTAAATGTGACCTAGTACAGACATGTGGCTAGAAAGTTGAAATACATGTGGTTTGCATGCAGAACATACTATTCCCGAATTAGTTCTTCCTGAAAAATATAAAAAGCTATCGACATTTATCATTACCGAAAGGTTGTTGGGTACAAAAAAATTTATCATTACCGAATTGGTTATCTTTAAAACAAGAGCTCCTGGACACAAAAGAAATTGAAATTTATGAAATTATATGTTCCTAGATAGCATGAACTATACATACAGAAAATGTAATTTTATAAAGTAGATATTTAGTTTTATACATACGAAATATGTACTTTTATAATGGATCGCGGGTTGTCGGGCTGTCGGTTCTACGATATAGAAATCAGGCCTCTGATATTCTCTGCGATACAGAAATTGAGAAGCGGAGTTGCGGACTACAGAAATTTATCAGAAATTAATAAATTATACATACCAAATATGTACTTTTATAAAGTAGATATTTAGTTTTATACATACAAAATTTGTAGTTTTATAAAGTATGGGAATGAGATTTTATAGAGTATGCAGGGAGTCCTCATTGGATACTTAGCCAATTTTTGGATCGCGGGTTCTCGAGTTGGCAGGCTCAAAATTGGACCTTTGATGTTCTGTGCCCTACAAATAGCACCGACAGTTTCACGATATACAAAATGACACGCGGAGTTGCGGACTATACAAATTTACTAGAAATTAATAATGTCTGTTACATATCGTTGGAAATTACATGAACATTTAAAAGCATATAATAGAATAGTAATAACGTCTGTTACATTTTGTTTTCTTTAAAACTAAGGTTTTTCTTGGACAAAAAAAATCTAGCATTGCCGAATTAGTTTTCTTTGCACATGTTTAATAGAGAATGCATGGAGACCTCATTCCATACTTAGCCAGTTTTTGGATCGCGGGTTCACGAGCTGGCGGGCTAAAAAATGGGCCTCTATTTTTTCGTGCCCTACAAATAGCACCAAGAGTTCCGTGATATACAAATTGACAAGCGGACTTGCGAACTATAGAAACTTATTATAAAATAAATAATGTATGTTACATATCTCTAGAAATTACATCAACATTGAAAAGCATACAATAGAATAGTAATAACGTCTGTTACCCAAAAAAAGGGTTTTGGACAGAATACTAACGTCTGTTATACAATAGAATAGTAACAACGTCGTTCAAGACAAAAAAATTAGCATACAATAGGACACAAGAAATGTAGCAGATCTGAATTAGTTTTCTTAGCATACAATAGGACACAAAAAAATTAGCATACAATAGGACACAAGAAAGGTTCCTGGAAACCCAAAATTTAGTATACAATAAAGGCATTGTCGAATCAGTTTTCTTTGGAATTTATCAAAAATTAATAATGTTTGTTATATGTTTCTGGAAATTTAAATGCATTTTTCATATAGACTAGGATTGGGGCTCCCGCGGACCATAAAAAGAAATAAGTACAAGAATTAGGAACATCGAAGGAAGAAATACGTGACGATAGAGAGGAAGACCTAAAAAGAAGAAATTGGAAGTTATGAGTCTTTGGTTACAGTTTTTTATTTAAAGAGGTCATAAGTGGATTGATAAAGAAAACAAGATGACATCATAGACTTAAATTGGATTGATAAAGAAAAGAAGATGTCAATATAGACTTACTATGAAGCCGATGCATTTTTGTTGCTGTCGTTGATGGTCAGTGGAGTCCTGTTGACTGGTTATTGCCCTTCTTGGATGAGGCTGCCCATTCTCTGTTGGAACCATTCTTCGATGTATCTTTTCATGGGGGCTGTGTTGATTTCATCTCCGATTTCTATGTCATAAAGGTCGTTTTCTAATTTCCTTAGATCCATTGAAATACTATGCAGACTCTGTTCAATTTCTTCATTGTGTGTCGCATAGTCCAGTACCCAGCACTCGTGCTTATCTAGACGATGTTCAAGTATGTCATAAAACCTTTCGAAAGACAACCCCTTTAAAATATCAACTTGTTCCTGGAAGTATTCTTTGGTGATTGACAAGGATTTGAGAATTAAGTTAGGATCTTAAACCTTGTTGGTAGTTTCGGTTAAGTCCATCTAGAGCAGGCTTGTGAATAAATATTCCTTTTCTGATATGACTTGTTTACATGATTTGACAATGAGCTCCAGGTTGTTAACTTTCTTTTCCCAGCATGCTTTTACTTTTTTGGTCCACTATGGGGAGGGGAGTTTCTCTTGTCTCCTTTTCAGTTCTGATGTGTTGACGACATAGTTGGCAAAAGGGGCTAGTACCTGATCACAAAATTTTTGTTCATTTTTTAAATTCACCTCCAAATGTTGCAGGAAATCATTGGACATCTTTCCAAAGGAAACTAAATTTTGCGATGTTTCCTAGAATTTAGTAAGTAGTTGCATTCTTTTGTTGATATTATTCTCTACAAGGGCTCTAGAGCATGAAAGGAGGGTAGAGTATTCTTTCATCTTGGCTGCAGTGGTAGAAGGCAAGATTTTTGCCAAAGGACTGGCAATTTCTGGGCTTGCAATGAAAGCCTGCTCAAATTCGTTGAGGCGGTCTTTCAGATTGGCATTTTTCATCTCAATTCCTCCAATGGAATCACGAAGAATTTCACCGATTACCTAGTGAAATGAGGAGATTTGGGACGACAACATTTCCCTAAAAATAATCTTTGTGCGAGATTTGCCTTTCATGTTTGTTACATCTCTCTTCTGAATGACCATTCTTTTAGATTGGCTGTCAAAAATAGCGCTCTGGATTACGAAGGATTCATCTATGTCAAAAAAGTCGTTCTCAGATATTTCCACCGCGGACGACCCAATTTTCTGCATGTGCTCAGTTTCAATTTCAAGTTGCAGTTTTCCACTTTCAATTTCGGGTTCCTCTGCTTGTCCGTCATTGTTTTTTCTCTTCTTTGTTAGTGGAATTTTGTGAGAACTATCAATATTTATGTGAGGAGGGTTCTTATATCCTCCTCCGTTCAAATATTTCTAGGTTTCTTTCTTACTGGAGTGCATCATCGAAGCGATGCTCTGTGATGTCATTCTCTTGGGAGTGTTGTCAAGGGACTGGTTACTTTTCTCACCAGATACTTTTCCATGTTGTCTATACAATTCAGTCACGCTTTGCAATGTCTCTGCGTCAAAATCGGTAGAAACATGATTGTTGTCAACACTATGCTTGTCTTGGGTCAGGTGTCTATGGATAAAAGAGGTGTTAAAGCCACAACCAGTAAATGTTCTCGAAAACTGCCATTAGGGTTGAACCCTTTTAGCCTTTCAGCGTACGTTAGGTTCACTTTCTTGAAATGGGTGGCAAACTCGTCAATCTTGTTGATGTTTCTGCACACAAAGTCTCCGACTTTCTAGGGCAGAGGAATGAATTGTTTTTTTTTCTTGTCATGGAAAAAATGCAACCAGTGGTTGTATTGCCTTGCTATTTCTGCAACAAACATCTTGTCCATGATGTGGCATGGAAGGAAGGGAGGATTTTCGTTAGAGCCAAAGAGCATGAGGAAACTGTGATTTTCCTCCTTCTCAAGTGTTCCTTTCTTGTTCAAAAACTTGGTTGCCTGGCCAGACATCCGCGGAGCATCCTTGCCTAATAGTAAATCTTTGAAAACTGAGACAAAGCCATTAAAAACTTCATAAAAACAATGGGAGGCCTTGTGCCTCCACAGGGCCTCGTACCAGAGTGTTACTGGGTTGAATCCATAATTTATTTTTTCGGAAAGAGAAAGTTTTGGAAACGGACAACAATGCACAATTGCGAAAATTAAGTAGGATGACATATAAAATTTATTCAATTCTTTGAAATGTGACAACTGGGAACAGAGATCAATGGAAATTAGCTTCCCCCAATCAAAAATGTATTGTTCCTTGACTATGAAATACAAAATATAAATAATTATATGGGAAATGCTTGCCGTGGATGCCTGTCCTATTATTCTTGTGAACAACCAAGCAATTTCCCGAAATGGATTTCTAAAGGAACTTACTTGCAACCTTGTGATATCTTTAGATACTGTTGTCGGGTCTTTGAGGAAGTCGGCTAAGATGTCCATCCTGTTATCATGTTTTTCTAGAAACTGCTTGCAGTTTTGTCCTCTGAATGTCAATGTTGGCTTCAACAATTTTAACATCTCGCGAAAGACCTAAGGTGACAAAGAAAAATGAGAATGGTCACGCAGTCGAATAATTCTTTGGTCTGGAATATATTTTTCGACGCACCAAGAGACCACCTCCTTACAGTCAAAAACCTCAAGGATGCAGCCTGCACGAGCGATTCCATAGGTCCAAATCACTTCGTTCTAGCCGGAATGGGATGAATAGTAAAAGTATGCCATGAACCACTGGAAATTATGGTCCTTGTGTGCAAACATATTTACTATATCTCCACAAAATTGTTGTTGACCTGCTGCCATAAGTCTACAAGAACGTTTGTTTTCTCTAGACGATGAATGAAATGAAAATTTGGAAGGGATAATATAACTCTGCGCAAATTTTGGTCCAAAGTGTGTGAATGGGAGATGTCCTTGAGACTTTCGTTGATTAATGACAATTTGGATGGCTGTTGCATGATGTGTTGTTAACATTAAACACTAGTAATTGCATACATAGAAAATGCGAACATGGCGGATATTGCAAACAACAATTAAGCATTGTAGATTTCTTGAGTGGCCCAACATGACAATGCGTGTTCGAGATGAACAATTGGAAGGGAAAAAATAACTCTCTACACATCTTGGTTTAATGCGTAATAATGGGAGATCTCCTTGAGTGTTTCTCCCATTAATGACAATGTTGACGGTTCCTACATGGTCAGTTGTTTTCATGAAAGGTTTCTAATTGCATAGTAAGAAAGTACGGAGGTCGCAGGCACGGGAAAAAAATAGCTACAAAATAGGGTTGCAAGGTATAACCGTTGAAGGTGAGGGCACGAGGGTCAAATTGTATGTATTGGAACTTTTTGAGTGCAATAGGCATAACATCGAACAAGGTATGGTAGTACAGTCGGAAGGACAGGAAGTTAGTGGGGATGGAAGGCAGCGAGAGATACTTTGAAACATTTGTGAGTCGTGGTAGAGTGAAACTTGTGAGTTCAACGAGTCTGCGATGGAATTGTTGATCATGGAAGTTTTAAGTGCAAGATGTATAGGAGGTAATAAGAATCAGAGTTCTAAACCACAAACCCGCCAACCGTGGCCATAAAATTGGCCAAGCATGGAAAGCAACAGCGGTCAGTCGGATTCATCATTTGATTATATAGATGGAGATAAAGATATGTCAACCCGCCAATGCTGGAACCCATGATCATAGAAAGGATACTAAGTATATAACCACAAAGTGATAATACAAGTGAAGAAGGAAAGGGAAAAAGGACCAATGAGTCCGCGGTGGGATTGTAAATCACGAAAATTTTGAGTGCAATATGTATATCACGGAACAAGAAGCAGCATAGTTTGAATGCACCAACCCAAAACACTGACTAAGAATTGGATATTTCATGAACTCGTGAATAGGAGGATCCATAATAGGGTCACAAGGTCTGCCTAGAAAACATGAGGGCTCGATGGTCAAATTGTATCGTTCGGAACATTTGTGAACCATGGTACAGTGAAGCTTGCGAGTTCCAGGAATCCACGGCAGAATTGCAGATCACAGAAGTTTTGAGTGCAAGATGTACATCATGGAACAAGAAGAAGCAGAGTTCGTGAGTGCCAACCCAACAACCACGGCCGTAAAATTGGCCATGGAAGCAATAATGGCTGGTTGGATTCCTCGTGTGATTATATAGATGGAGATAAAGATGTCAGCCCGCCAATGCTGGAACCCGTGATGATAGAAAGGTGACTAAGTATATAACCAGAGAGACATAATATAGGGGAAGAAGAAAAGGGAAAAAGGACAAAGGAGTCTGTGGTGGAATTGTAGATCACGGAAATTTTGAGTACAAGATGTGAACCCAGTAGTCAATTTGTATATTGTGGAGGGCCGGATGCCAACTGAGGCAGTGATAGATACTTTGAAACCTTTGTGAACCATGGTACAAAAATCTTGATGCCAACCCGAAACAGTATCCAAGAGTTGCACATTTCATGAACCCAGCAACTGGGGGATCCAAAACAGGCTGACGACGTGTCTGCAGAAGACGCATGTCCCCGATGTTCAACTTGTATTTCTAACACAGAAGAGTGGACGATGTCGAAATCCAATAGTCAATTTGTATATTGCGCAGATGTGATGCCACCTATTTCCTACCTTTGTGTACATTTGTCACTACTAAGAGCTAATTTAGTATTGAAAGTAATTTTTTAGACACTGTTAGATACTTCATAGGGATTAGCATCCATAAATAATGGCAATCTCCATCCCGCCAGCCCTGCATTCCATGTGTCAATTTGTATATTGTGGAACTGGAAATGTTTTTTGGAGGACACAGAACAATAGAAGTGCAATGTTGAGCCAGCCAGTCCAAAGATCTGCTTGTCAATTTGTATATCGCGGAATTATGGGTGTTATTTGTAAGACATGCAACAATGGAGGCCCAATTTTGAGCCCGCCCACCCGAGACCTCGCAATCCAAAATGTTGCTAGGTATGGAATTCAGAATCCGTACATGCTCTATAAGATATCATTTCCATACTTTATAGTCCCATAATACACAGGAAGAAAAAAAGGGAAAAAGAATGGAGTAGTTAGCAGTGGAATTGTAGATCACAAAAATTTTGAGTGGAAGATGTATATAATGGATCGAAAAGGAACAGAGTTCAATTGCACCAACTCGGAAACCACTGACATAAAATTTACTAAGTATGAAAAGGAACAGCAGGCGGTCCAATTCACCATGTGAGGATATAGATGGAGATGAAATTGGAGCCAACCCGGCAACCGTGGACATAAAATTGGCTAAGTATGGAAAGCAACAGTGCTCGGTCAGATTCATTGTGTGATTATATAGATGGAGATAAAGATATGTCAACCCGCCAATGTTGAAGTTTCACATTTCGTGAACCCGACAACAGGAGGATCCAAAATAGGCTGAGAAGGTGTCTACAGAAGATGCAAGGCCCCGATGTTCTAATTGTATCACTCCAAACATTTGAATGCATAATCTGTAACACGGAAGAGAAGACGATGTCAGAATCCGGTAGTCAATTTGTATATTGCGGAGAGTGCAATCCCAATTGTTTTGTACCTCTATGTCTAGTTGTCACTACTAAGAGCTAATTTAGTATTCAAATTTTGGTACCTCTGATGCCAGCCTTGTATTCCGTGTCTCAATTTCTATATCGCAGAACTGGGAGTGTTGTTTGGAGGACACAGAACAATAGAAGTGCAATGTTGAGTCTGCCAGTTCACAGGTCCGCTTGTCAATTTGTATATCGCGGAATTCTGGGTTCTATTTGTAGGGCACAGAACAATGGAGGCCCAATTTTGAGCCCATTTGCCCGAGAACCTGCGATCCAAAATGTCTTTAGGTATGGAATGCAAAATCTGTACATGCTCTATAAAATATCATGTCCATATTTTAGAGTCCCATAATACACGGGAAGAAAATAAGGAAAAAAGGATGGAGAAGTTCGCAATGGAATTGTAGATCATGGAAATTTTGAGTGGTAGATGTATATGGTGGAAAAAGAAGCAGCAGAGTTGAATTGCGCCAACTTGGAAACCACAGGCATAAAACTCACTAAGTATGAAAAGGAATAGTGGGCGGTCCTATTCGCCATGCAAGGATATAGATTGAGATGAAGATATGTCAACACGCCAATGTTGGAACCCGCAATCATAGAAATGCGACTAAGTATATAACTAGAAAGTGATAATACACGGGAAGAAGACAAGGGAAAAACAACCAAGTATCTCGCCGAAGAACATCTAGTGTTTGATTATTAATGCAAATGCTTTCGAACCCTTGTTGAGTTCTCACCAGTTAAGGCATAAATTGCAGATCAGGGAAGTATCTTTCATACCACTGTGTCCACTTGTCACTAATAAGAGCATTGTTGATGTATATCAGGAAGGACGTGAATTTGTTGGGGATGGAAAGCAACAACAGATACTTTGAACAAAGTTAATGTATACAAGGAACCCATGGTGGAATTGTATATCATGAATGTTT
Source organism: Picea mariana (assembly GCA_032191745.1). Taxonomy (NCBI): domain Eukaryota; kingdom Viridiplantae; phylum Streptophyta; class Pinopsida; order Pinales; family Pinaceae; genus Picea; species Picea mariana. The sequence continues at coordinate 6,458 of JASDQU011379275.1, read as the reverse complement.
TGAGTGCAAGATGTATATACCGGAATGATAAGCAGTTGGGTTCACAAGCGCCGACCCTGCAGCACCGGCCATAAAATTGGCTAAGTATGGAAAGGAACAATGGTCGGTCGGATACGTCATGTGAGGATATAAATGGAGATGAAGACATGTCAGCCCGCCAACTCTGGAACTGAATACCATAGAAAGGGAACTAAGTATATATCCAGAAAGCAATAACGAGCAGGAAGAAGAAAAGGCCAATTCGTATGCACCGATCTGGCAACCATGGCTATAAAATTTCCTAGGTATGGAAAGGTACAACGGTCAGTCGGATTCATCATGTGAAGATACAGATGGGAGATGAAGATATGTCAATGTGAGAACCTTGCAACCGCCCATCATAGAAAGATGACCAAGTATAAAACCAGAAATCCATAATGGACGGGAAAAGCAAAAGGGGAAAAGAGATCAGTATCTGACAGTCGAATTTTTTTTATTTTTTTCGTTTATTAATGGAAATGTTTTGGAACCCCTGGTGGCTTCTCACTAGCAAAAGAATTAACTGCAAATCACTGAGGTTCTTTGGTTGCAAGATGTATATGATAGAACAGGGGACATAGGTGTTGGGTACCATGAACCCGAGGCCTGGTGCCCAGATAAATGGCTAAGTATTGGTGTTATCAGACAAATCGGTAGGTGTGGACACTAACTGATCTCCCTAGATCCACCTAGATCTAGAACAAAACACACCAG
>JASDQU011379274.1:23980-34120 GCA_032191745.1 Picea mariana | reverse complement strand
GCAGATCACCAGGTAGACTTTCCCATCAAAGTTAATAAATTTTCCATTAGTGAAGCTATACAAAAAATTATGAATCTGTTTTGAATAAAATCACTTCAATTTCGAATTCATTTTCACCTTCTACAATTACCAAGATTTATCTGTTTGAAAGACTCACGGATTTTCTCTGCAACAGGTAACTTCACTATGTCTCCTTAGAAGTTATGGCACCATGGAAAATGACAAAAAATCCTAATGCGGCGGGCGAGGATTCAAACCCAAATGCAGACGTTCTGTTGGACACCACGCCGCGAGCCACGAACAGTGTTAAATATTGGACGCAGGTGTTCAAGATTCTAGAGCGTGAAATCATCAATTGTCCTAATGATTCTGTTGAAGAAGAAGATGACACTTATACAACTAAACTCAGACATATAGCGCATTCAGAGCTGCACAAAATAGCGTCACGGTCGAGGATCATGCCTTATAACGACATGATAAGCTGGGCCTTGGAGCACGTTGACGTCCATACCAGGAGAATCGTCAACCATCAGAAGGTCATTGTTGGCTCTTTCTGACCAGAACATATGCAAGTAATGTATAAAATATCCCCTAATCCTAGATATGCATTCAATGTTGCATTCATTTTGGAATTCGAGCAAAAGGAGTGTGTCCAGTACGCCAGAAACTGTCCCAATATAATCAAGTCTTGGTGGGGGCACCCAGAGAGATTACGAGCCGACGCTCATGGTATATATTCTGCAGCGTCTTTGGACACTCATATGGTGTATGTAGCCATGATTCTATGTCGATTTTTTGGGAAGAAGATCCCTATGCACTTCTCAGTGGAACAGGTATCCATCATGCATGAGGTAGCAGAGGGTCACACTTTCAATTGGGCTAAAATTTTGTCCGATAACTTGGCCAAAGAGATTGTTGAATATAAAACAACAAAGTCAAAAGGACAACCTTCTCCCATTTATATGTCGGCATATATCATGGATGCCATCTTCTTCATGACATCTTTTCCATCGATGAATTGGAGCTAGACCTTGGCCAGTGCCAAACCCATTCATTTCTACCATTCTAAGCTATGGGAAGAAAAATCTAAGGATTTCTTTTATGAAATCTGCCACAATGTTGTGGTTCCTATTCATATAGCCCTGTATGGTCACCCGCCTCCTCGAATTTTAGACAAGATTATGGGAAACTTGGGCAAGCTAGTAGATTCGTTTATTGAGGATAAATTCTCCTACATAAGGGTTTTTGGGTGCTTGGTTCCTCCCCATGCTCTCCCACATTTTTTACCGGACCGACTAGTATGCAAAGAAGTGGCCTACCAAACAATAACGGGAGGCATCAACAAAGAACTGAAGGCAGCACAGAAAAAGGTATGGCCAACTTTTCCCATTCAGGTTGGCATGTTTTCATTACTGGATTTCGGTCATTCCAAAGTGGAGGCTATGGCTCTAGACGATGTCAATTTGGTTGACATCGAGTTCAAAAGACATGATCCACGTAAGATTGTGGAAAACCACCTAGCCTAGTTCAACATGAAATGATATATGCACGAAAACTCCCCGTATGATGAAATATTCATGGGAGTTAGATATTATGAGGAGGTGCAGGCTAGATTCCAAACCCTGTCCCTGGATCAACAGACTGGTTTTATCAGTTTTCAAAAGCACAGGTGGAAAATCCTACCAAAGGTACTACAAGGAGAGAAAATAGTCACTCCCCCTTCTCAAAAAGCTAGGTCTACAGGTTCTAAAGCGAGTTACTCTAGTAAACATAAAGTTGAGGAAACCCCGAAGAGCCCGGAGGTATTGACACATAAATTAGAAGCCTGATTTTCAGACTAGATAAGCCCCCATGCAAGGGCTCAGCTCGAAACCTTCCTAAAGTAGGGACAAAAGGTGCCTCCTTCATCACCAACTACCCCTGCTGGGACCTCAAATACAACATAACAACAATTGTACATGTGTGTGTGGATGATTTGAGTTGTACATGCGTAAAATGTGTACAATCATCCAATTGACGACCTCTGTCTAGCCATCAATTTGGGGATGGAAAGTTGTGGACTTGGTGAGCTTGGTGTCCAGCACTGACCAGAGGCTGGACCAAAATGTATTAAGGAACCTATTGTCCCGATATGAGATGATATACTGTGGGATCCCAAAGTGTACCCACACTCATTAAAAGAAGAGTTTAGCAGTGGCTTCTATTGTGATATTCTTCTTGCAGGCTGCCATAATGGCCATTGTTGAGAATCTATCAATGACCAAGAAAACACAGTTGTTTCCATGCTTAGTAGAAGGAAGGCTCGACATGTCCAGCATTGACCAGAGGCTGGACCAAAATGTACTGAGGAACCTGTTGTCTCGATATGAGATGATAAACTATGGGATCCCAAAGTGTACCCACACTCATTCAAAGAAGAGTTTAGTAGTGGATTCTACTGTGATATTCTTCTTGCAGGTTTCCATAATGGCCAGCTTCGAGAATCTGTCGATGACCACGAAAACATGGTCGTTGCCATGCTTAGTAGAAGGAAGGCCCGACATGTAATCCATGGAGATGGGTTCCCAAGGTCAACTAGGGGTAGGAAGCAGAGTATAGAGGCCTTGCTTATTGATGGTCGGTTTGGAAATGGCACAGGCAATGGAGGATCTTATGTAATTCTCGACATCTCGTCGAAGGTTCAGCCAATAGAAATACTTCTGGAGTACTGCCACTATTTTCTCAACTCCGAAATTCCCAATGACTCGACTGTAGTGTGCTTCCCAAATCATCTTGGCACGCTCGCTTGAAGAAACACAAAGGTGTCCCAGGTGACATAGTAGTGCATCCTAGAGGTGAAAATTTGTAACTCGATTACCCTCCAAGAGCGTCTTGTATGTGTGGCCAAATTCTGGATCGCTCTTGTAGAGAAGAATCCAATCAAAAGTCTCATTCCCACAAGAGTAGAGCACGGTGGTTATCGCCACGATTGGTGGTCGGCTAAGGCAGTCTGCAACATTATTGGTGTTTCCCTTCTTGTACTTGATGTTCAAATGAAACTGTTGCAAATATGTGAACCACTTCTAATGGCGATCATTCTGCAACTTCCATTGTGTTTGTATGAACTGCAGGGGTCAGTGATCTGTGTGGATGATCATTTCCTTCCCCAAAATGTAATGCTTTCATTGTCGGCAAGCCTGCATAATGGAATACATCTCTTTGTCATAAGTGGGATACTTTCGAACTATGTCGAATGGTGTCTCACTATGATATTCCACTTAATTCCCCTGTTGAGTAAGAACTGCCCCAATAACATAGTCATAGGCATCTGTCTCAATCTCAAATGGTTGTTGCAAGTCTGGTAATGTGAGCACTGGGACACAACAGAGGCGATGTTTCAATTCTACAAACGCCTTCTGTTGAGATTCCGAACAAAATAATTTTTCTTTCACTCCTCCCTTGGTGACTTGACTCAAGGGCCAAGTGATATGAGAGAATCCCAACACAAACATGTGGTAGAAATTAGCAAGACCCAGAAAGATGCAAATCTCTGTTAGAGTGGTTGGGGTTGGCCAATCCCAAATGACTTGGATCTTGGTTGGATCCACATGCACCCCATGCTCATCAATAATGTATCCTATATACTAAACTTGGTTCATGCCAAAAGTGTCCTTCTCCAAATTGGCACACAACTTGTGTTTCCACGGTGTTTGGAGGACCTGTCAGATGTGGTCGAGGTGCTCTTCTCAAGTCTGGATGAATATCAGGATGTCATCCAAGTACACTACTACAAATGAGTTGGTGAATGGCTGCAAGATATCGCCCATCAACTTCATGAAGGTTGTGGGAGCATTCGTCAACCCGAAAGGCATGACCAACCATTCAAAAAGGCCCTCCTTGGCTTTGAAGGTAGTCTTCCACACATCGGACGGTTCAATTGGTACCTGGTGATACACAGACTTCAAGACGATCTTGCTGAAATATTTTTCCCCTTTGAGTTGGTCTAGAAGGTCATCAATCCATGGGATCGGGTAACTATTCCAGAGAGTGATCTTGTTCAGTCCCTGATAGTCAATACAGAGTCTCAAAGTCCCATCCTTCTTCGGCACCAACACGATCAAGATCCCACAGGGCGATGGACTTGGATGGATGTGACCTTTCTGTAGAAGCTCCTAAATCTACCTCTTGATTTCATCGTTCTCCAGAATAGAGTGCCAATAGATCCGTCCATTGGGCAGCGACGCACCTGGGGTCAGATCGATAGGGTGCTTGACCTGACAGTGCAGAGGAACCCTTCGAGTGAGGTGATTATGTCCGGGTACTCCTCCATGACCTTTTCCATTTGTTGTTGTCATGCAGAGGAGCCCTGTCTGGAGGTCGGGGCCACAATCTTCTTCTTGCCCCGAGGGCAGATCATCAAGAAAACAAATTTTCAGGTTTTGGAAATGAGCTTACTGCATTGTTTTTCAGTAACCAAAGAGATAGTGGCAGGCGATGGTACCTCTTGTATCCTATACAACTTATTTCCCAAAGTAACAATAACAATGCGAGGTCGAGACTCATACACAACATGTCGCTTCCACAAGTATGGTTTGCCTAATAATACATCACAAACATCAAGAGGAGAAATGTCACATAATACCTCATCGGTGAAGGGCTTGATGTTGTAGGGAAGGCGACACTATTGGCTGACGCAAAGATCCCATCCTTGGTGAAGCCACCTGATGGTGTATGGTTGTGGGTGTGTTGTGGTCGGAAAGCCCAACTGCTTCACGACCTCTACTGAAATTAGGTTCTTTTGGCTCCCACTGTCAACAATGAACTATAGTGGGGAACCCTTTACCCACATCTGGGAGTGGAAGATATGCTCCTCCTCCTTTGGATATTTTAATTCTTCCTTTTGGATCTTCATGGTGGCAACAGTGGCATTGGGCTCCACATCGATAACCTACTTCCCTCTGTCATTCCCCTTCTCAGGTTCTGATTCAATGTTGGATCATGCATCTGATTCAAAAACCTTCATCTCGGCCACCAGTGACTGCTTGGACTGACACTCACTTGTGTTGTGAGTGGAGCTCTTATGGAACTCACACCACTTTCCCGCGTCCTTCTTCGACTTCGTGGCGTTGTTCTTTGCTTGCGGCTTTGGCAGGTTGTCTTGAGTCACCCTGCCTTGGCTTTGTCCTTTGTTTTGCGGTTTGGGGGCACCTTTCACTTGCTTTTGATTCTTAGATCCAAAGTCTCGCTTCTTCTGTTTGAATTTATTCTCAATCTTGGCAGCATACCGGTATGTCGTACCAAGCGAGGACATGTAGAGGAACTCCATTTCCTCCTGAATGTATCTATGAAGACAACTGAGTTACTTCAACACCAAATTTTTCTCCGAATATTTGATACCCAACTTTGTGCGGAGGGTATGGAACAGATTCGTCAACTCATGCACATCTTGATCCCTTTGCTATCACAACATAGTCCATTGTATGTACTTGTCCTCATAGCCCCCCACAGGATAATATTGTTCCTTGATGGCGTCTCAAAAAGAACTCCAAGTGGGTACGACCGAGAACAGAGAGGGTTCCTCCTCGTCCTTTTTCTCACAGTAGGTTTCCACCAGTCCTTGACATGGAGTAGTGAAAAAATAATCTTCTCCCAGTCGAAAAATTCATGAACAGAGAAATATCCTTCTGATAGATTCAACCATCTATCTACAACGTCTGCATCTATTCAACCATAAAATATGTGAATGTCAAATTTTAATTGTACCTTAAAAGGGGTTGCACCTCCAGAGTGGTTGTTGGATGCAGATGTGCCACCAGTGGGCAATCGTTAAAGATCTGGGCAAAGTTATCCATCATCGCGTTCCTTTGTTTTTCAAGGGCCTCCTCGAGAAATATTTTGATAGGATCTCTTACTTCCTCATCTTTATTTTCCTCCCCCATGGGTGGCCGTTAGGGTTTGCGAGGTTGATCTTGCAAAGGTTCAACCAGATCGAGCCCTAACTCCTTATACCTCGACCTTGTTGGGGACATGCAAAGAAGGATCGGGAAATAGCAGACTGCTTTGATACCACTGATCTGAATTTGTGCAAGAACATAAAAAAATACACAAATAACCATAAATACAAAGATGCATCATAAATAACACTTCATTTCATTAATATCAAAGAACTAAATATTGATTACAGACAAAATGGAAATAAACTAGCTAGGGCGTCGATAACTTATCTCTGAGAAGACATGTGGCGGCTACATGCCTCTGAAATCTGTGTTACAATGAGGCTCGAAGGCTTATATATTATTGAGAAACAATGGAAAACCCTAAACATCCAAAAACCTAACCATAGGAGATGAAACGCCAGAATATGGGCCCCGTCGGGATAAATTGGTACATCAATTTCCCGAGGTCGTAACTTTGGCATATTATGTCCGTTTGACACACATGATACATAGTTAGAAATATCTATCTGAGGACTACAACCAATGACATCGAATATCAAGTCCGTAATAGACTCATATGCGTCAGAGGTTTGATGCCCAAAAAACGTCGTTTAGGGCCTCAAAACGGCTCTGGAAGTTCAGGACCCGAAAAACTACCAAAAATAGTAAATTGTGCTACAATTAAGGAAACTGAAAAACTAAAAGAAACAATGGTGGGGTTCCAAGTGGAATAGGTGGGTGGCCACCAATATCCACCTGGATCAACAATTCCCTTTCCTTTTTCCCTCCCTACCTTGCCTCATTCACTCGCATTCTAATCTTTGCTTATCCACTTATCATTAAATCATCATCATACAATTGTTTCATTATCCTTCTTTTCAAAAATGGTCACTTTTTCCTGTGCATGTTATCCATTCCCTGATGAGCCATGCAGTTCCATTCATCCGATTGTCCTTCCCACCTAATACCAACTGTGATTTGTTTCATTGTTGAATGTGTCTGGAGGGACCGAAGAAAACAAAACTAAAACAGCCAAGAAAGTACACCGAATGATTAAGGTGGCCTATATGACATCTTTATTCAGCCTAAAGGGCTAAGGAAAATAGGTGTTTTTCCAAGAAGATGAAGAGACAAAGGAGATCGCCAGAAGAGATTATCTGATTTTACATACTATTGTCTTATTCAAATATATGTTATTTTAATCAAATATTGTAAGAAGTCCAACCATTTTGAGTTGTGACAGTTTTTGTATAAATACATAGATTCAAGATCTATTCAAGGCTGCTTCTTGCCGGATGTAATAGAGAAAACTCTCATTTTTTGAGTAATAATACAAGTGCAGACAAATATTCTAATTTTCTTTCAGTTTGATTTATGTGTTTCCTCTGTATCCTCATTTCTCTGAATTTATTGATCGCAATTTAGTATTTCAACTACTGCGATTATATTATATTAGCAATTCATTAAGTAAGCAGTTTTTCCTCTGTATTTACTGTAAGTAATACAAGACCTGCAATTTGCATGAATCACTGCATTTCATATCATGTTCAAGGGTGCGCTCTCCACTTTTCTTCCACTACAAACAAGGTGAGACTCTTCTGCAATTGATGCCTAGCTTTGTTTAACAGTTTTTGTAACCTTCCTCCACACCATTTGATATTATAATTGTGACTCAAACAACAGAATACAACCTCTGTATTGTCCTATTATTAATTTCATTTAAGGATAATTTCTTATATAACTAAAGGTAGAAAAACCATTCTTTTAAAACATTCTCTTTAAACACTCCTGATGTCTGACATTACTCTTTGAGCCTTAAGTTTAATATCAGGAACAACACTACGTTTCGCCCTTTTCTGGGGATATTTTCTATTTAATTTTACCTGAAATTCGGTGAGAAATTGTTGGATCTCCATATTTTAGTGATTAATTATGTATAATCCAAATGCCCCGGGGATTTTTCAGTAGGTTGAATCTCTATTACATTCATAAATACAATTTAAACAACATATAATTGTGATTTTGTGTAGATTTATTTCATCGAATTCCGACAAAAAAATCAAAACATAGAACAATTAAACAATGTCTACAAATTCTATTGTAAAATAGTTTGGATCTATATTCAATAAAAAAAAGATTAATTCAATTAATGAAAAACATATACAAGAGGCACACGACACCTTGTGAATAAATATATAATAACTCACATTATAAGAGTCCTTCATTAATATCATAACGAGAGTGAGATTCTCTATCACCCAATGTGAAGGGGGAAAACTATAAAACTGAAAGGAAAACTTGAAAACTACCAAGTAATAATTCATTCCCCAAAATTAGTTTGTGTAAAACTATTGCATGTGGCCTATCAATATGGAATTATTATAAAGGACTACATCAACATTTTGATAGGCTATAATTAGTGATTTTTTGGTTACGACTATTTGAGGAAAGATGGTACACCAAGGTCAAAACTCAATATGTAAGTCAACATGAGATGATGGTACACCAAGGTCAAAACTCAATATGTAAAACTATTGCATGTGGCCTCAATATAGAATTATTATAAAGGAGTACATCAACAGGCTAAAGGACAATGCAAATCCACCGAGGCAAGATGGTATACCAAAGTCAAAACTCAATATGTAAGTCAACATACATGAGATGATGGTACACCAATGTCAAAACTCAGTATGTATTCATTGATGTAATGTTTATATCATATTTTACTCTTATGTCATCATTAATTTTGTTTTGTTTTTTTAACAACCAATACGTTTCGAGATGAGTATCCCACTTAATAAGAATTGAGTGTTAATGCTAGAGAGGACTACACAACCATGGTAAAATTGAAGTGTGGTTGGGTTGGTGATTCCTAAGATGTATTTATAAAGATATTTATGATTAATGGATGCATTTCTAACATTAGATATATATTTATTATTGCATGATATATATTTATTATTGCAAGGAGGAATTTTGATGATGACGACGCAAACAAAGATAGTTGCTATGGAGAATGACCCTGGGAATGATGAAGTAATCGATCATAGTGAGGAGGTTGGTGAAACAACCTCTAGAGCTGGTCATAAATATTATATTTATTTATGTTTAACTATATTTAGATGATTTATCAAAAAATAATGTTAATTTTATGTTGTTTATTCAATTTTGATGTTTAATTTGATTTTCTTCTATATGAAGGTGTTATAGAGAAAGTGTTCATAGATAGTGTAATTTGTGATACAATCAAATTCATTATTCATAGAAAGTGTTCATAGATGGTGTAATTTGTGATACAATCAAATTCATCAATTGAATGATCGAGGAAATGTAAAATATGAATTAGATAAACCTCTATCTCAAACATTTAATTTAATTTACAATCAAAGAAACTAAATTTAATTTACAACCAAAAAACCAAACATTAGAAGAAAGCTTAATTAGGCATTCATAAATATTTTTCCAATATATCATGTTTAGCATTTGACTATGACATTATAATTCAACGACTATGTATGACATTATGATGTTGTTGACATTTGACTATAAATACATGACATTTTAGAGCACATTAACCCAATTCATGCATGATTGAGGATTAATGGAAATAACACCATGACCTTTTCATATATGTAAATCTTTGAGCCTTAATTTCAATTGGTAAATTTTATGTGTCCAAATTAAATTAAATGTGTAAATGGAACCAATGTATTATAACATGGTATGTGGTGTGGATATGTAGGATCCCCCCTCCATCAACTCTAAAAGTCCAACTTAGTTTGCTACCTAAAATAGAGACTCATGTTTCCACATAGTATTGTTGATCAATAAGTAAGTCAAATCTCTCTCAATGTCTCTGCTTTATCAATTAAATTTCCTCTGATCTTATCTTAGTTAATTGTGAATGTGAAACTCCATTCATTAACTTCTTTGAAAGAATTCAATATTGATGTAGATAAAACATGATATTTGATGATAAAAATCACTCAAGTTGGATCATCCCAAGCATCTCATGTTATAAAAGAATGTGATATTATAGACCCACGAATAAAAAAAACTCTCTTAGCCTATTTTAAATTCCTATTTTATTATGTAACTTACAAGGTTGCATTAGGAATCCACAATATGGATTCTTACATCCTAACTAGAAAATGTAATGAGAGTTTATAATATAGCATCTACTAGTGAGTCAATAGGCTTTAGACATTATTCCTTACATGGGGAA
>JASDQU011379274.1:3481-13500 GCA_032191745.1 Picea mariana | reverse complement strand
TCATATGAGGGAGACAAAGAGGATGTCCATCAATAAGGGAAGAGCTTGGGGGATGAACACTGTGTTCAGACTTAAAGGACAAAGGGATGCAGACTCAATATGAAGTAAATAATTTCTCCAAAGTAACTTTGCTCTCAAAGTTGAATTCTCTCTCTCTTTCCATAGCTCGGAATTGAATTCTTTATAGCCTTTAAAATGTAACTGAAGGGCCGAGTCAGAATGTTTCCATTATATGGAAGGCCAAGGATCAGAGATCTCCTATCATGACATGGAAACCCGACATTTAATTTTGATTTTCTGGTACAAATCTCGATGTACGCGGGTTGTAGTGGAGCAACCAACGTATATGTTTGTTGTATAGCTTGCAAGGTGCGTATAAGTGGAAAAATATTTATTTTTGTCTCTGGATTTATCAATCAGGGAAAGTAAGTCTGCATGGGGGAATGGAATAAGGCCCTCTCTGCTAGATTGCAAAGGGTGAGGCAAATATTGCTTTAACAGATGCCCCTTAATGTGTGAGGTCAGAGGAGAATCTATGATGGACAAAATACATTATAAATAACCCAGAAGTGGAGTGGTAGATAACCAGCTGGATGAAATCAATTGCTCATTACATTCTGTACTGACTTTGCATACATGGCTACCAAAAATACATTGCAAATCCATGTGAAAATATACCAAAAAAGCGTATGTGGCCATGAATAGGCAAATAAAAATGTGGTTACATGCCAAAGGTTGTCATAGTCACAAAAAAGGCCTAGTAGAACCAGTCTTAAAAAATTAAACTGAGGATATCTGTATACCATGGAGTACAATCTGATCTCCCATGATCACTGAAGTCGTAGGTACTAGTCCAAATGAAAAGGAAGCAATAACTAAATAAAGTTGCGGCCACATAGTGATGTCTTCAATTCTTCTACACAATCCACCAAAGGTGCAAGTCTACATCATGTGAATAAAAGAGTTGAGGTCGAACACAATGAGACATTGTTTGATTACCGGTCATTGATGTATACTGTTAACAAACACAAGACAACCTACCGATAATGAAAGTAGGTATCAAGGCACCAAGTACATTCTTGCAAGTGTGAATAGAGGAGTCAGTGTCGAACACCTGAAGAATCCATCGATCAGGAGACATCGATGTATTCCCAACTGTCGATGGCGAGAGAGCCTACTACTAATGACTGCAAGCCTCAAGGTACTCATACGACTCTAGGTCTCGTTTCCAGAATAAATGGGCTGAATTCAATCGAAAGATACCCACTGAAAGGAGAGAATTAAAGCATCTATCATCAGTCAACACGAGGGACAAAGAAGGAACTTCATGATTTGGTGGAAATAGGACGAAGAACAAGTTTCACAAACCAACGACCCGATGCGTCTTTCGCGTGTTCCAAGTGCAAGAGGTACACAAAAAAGACCCTCTGAATAGAAGCCAATGATGAAAAACTGTTGACAAAGGTGAGGATACCACCAATAAGGCTAATGGCATCCAAGACACTGCATGAATCCCAATGTGTGAATATATTTCTTATCGTCAAACACAAGGGAAACCACCCAGTCAGCGACCAATGATGAAATGTTGACTCGTAGGTTCAAGGTTACCTACAAATGATGGAAGTAGGGCTAGGGTGCATGATAGGACTAAAGTATCATGTGATTCTGAGGTAAACTAAGGGTATGGTTGGCATGAAAAGTCAAGAGTTCTGAGGAGTGGCCGACACAAGTTGAAATACTTCCTTTGAACAAGAGCATGATACATGTGGAGGACTCTGGTAGCATAGACCCAATGATAAAATCATGAGATGCAGGAGGCATCGATGAAGTTCTCTGTAGGGACTAGAAGACTAACCAGTCGATAGAGAAGACTTTGTAACGATCTCAGCTTCCTAAGGCCATGTTAAACCCAAAATCATGATGAATAGACTCAAATAACTTTGTGCTTTTTTCAAAGGCGACACGACTGTTGCCGATATAAGATAATACTCCCTTCCCTCCCGTCTTTTTTTTTTTTTCATAACAAACGAATACTATGATACAAAGGAGGAAACGAGTGTTGCAAGTAAGCAAAAGTAGTTCCAGTAGTGGAACATACCTATGCTCAATGCAGGGAAGTTCATGTGGGAGATGGACACTCGAGGGAATGCTCCCTCCTAGGTATAGGGTGTTAAATTGTGAAGGATATAAACAAGGCTCTGCTTGGTTGAGGATGCAAAACTGCTGAGGCAAACGGTTTATAATGCAAAGTGAGAACCAACTATAGGCTCGATACTACAAGCAAGGGCATGAGATGCAATCACAACTTAACGCCAAAAAATGTCATCTTTTATGTCTTTTATTCTACTTGGTGTGAAAAAGGGATAAACTTGTGCCAAGTAGACGTCTCTTCAAAACCAATTTATAAATGTGAAAAATACAAGTTCACTCGATGATATTTTCACTTTTTGATAATGAGTCAGAAAAGAGATTAACTAAGACTCATGCTCTTTCAAATACAATTTAACGAGTGTGAAAGGGACAAATCACTCGGTAATCTTTTCTCTTTTTAGACAAGTCGGAAAAGAGCTTAACTAAGACTCATTATATTGTTCTAATCAATATGTAATGGGGGAGGCCAAGGCTCCCATACCGGCCTTCTCTCGAATGTCAGTATTTTACGAATAGCTGACATAAGCTTGGGAAAACCCAAATCTCTCCAAGTCGAGGAGGATAAAGCACTAACTTAGTAGATAGTCTCTTTGATAGATCGAATAATGTCTCTTACTAGAAAATACATAGGCAGGGGTATTGGATACCCCACAGAATTATCCCAGTCGAAACTGATCTCCTCAAAACCAGGAGGAAGAGGATTTGGTGAAAGAACAACTCTCTCTAATTCAAAAGGTGTAGGATCATGAATATTGATGACGTGGTTGAAGGATGCATCACCCTCCACAAAGAGAGTGGGATTGACCAGATATTTCATGGGTACGACCACTTCTTCAATTCTCAGTTGAAGAGGATGCAGGATAATAGGGATAAGGGATACATCACCCTTGAGAATGGGGGTGTGATCAAGAAAGGATTGCAACGGATTTACTGTCATATCAATTGGAGGAACAAGGTGTGGGGAAACCACAGACGCATCAGAATCTGAAGGACCCTTAGGTGAGCACCACACTTCTGGTATCCTAGGCATGGATGGACATAAACAAGTAAGATGACTTCCTTCACAAGTCCTGCAAAGGAATTTAGGCTTACGTCTGAGGTGTATGGACTTCTCAATGCCCCCAGTGTTGTTCAAGATGGTCGTCGACATACTATCAACGTGATAGGAAAAGGTGGGGGATTCATCTCCTATATGGTACTCAGAGGTCGGAGATGTGGTATTGATATAACTTGTGGCAACTAAAGTGGTGCCCCCAGCGTGACTAGAAGCGGTCGGGTATGGTTTGTCAACATAAGCTGTAGAAGTTGTTGACCCATCTCCAACATGACTGGTAGAGGTTGGTGATGGAGCTCCAGTATGACTGACCATGACTAGACTAGCGGTGAATTGCGGCATTTGATGCCAAGGTCCAGGGAAAGATTGACTTTGAAATATTGCAGGCCAGGAAGGGTCCTGGTTTACCCCCTATCCCTGTTCAAAAAGGTAGTATCCTTCATTTAATTGATTAAGAGAAGTTTGAACAGGCATCATCACTAAAGTCTGTGAAGAGACAGAAGTATGTTAAGGATTATCCGAGTGAGGATATATGTTTCCCCCTTGTGAAGGGGACCTGTGAATCAGGTAGCCCAAACCGTAAAACTGATTCTCCCTGTATGAAACACCTGGGGATACATGAGGACTCGCCATGGAAAAAGTGTTCGAAGGAACTGACATGGCGGATGGAGGATACATGGATGGAGTTTAGTACGTAGAATAAGCACTCATCTGAGTATTGGCTCCTGAAAGAGCATAACTAGGATTGGATCCGTAACAGGGGAAGTTCCAACCTCCCGTCGTGAAAGCGGGTTGAGGGACATGGCTCATATCAAACGAAGACGTAGGCATCAGGGCCATGGTGCCCCTAGATCCAATGCTAGGATTCATATAAGTGGACCAGGGAGAGGATTGCAAGGGTGAAGGCATATCAACGGGAGAATGACTAGAGACCCAAGGCGTGGACTGAGTACCAAATTTATGCATACCATTATAAGAAACATGAGGATTCATCCCCATGAACTGGGTGGGAATCATGGGGTAAGCAACAGTAAACGAGGGAGCTGAAGGGACTCCACCATCCATAATGAGGACTTAATAAAGACTCTTAAAGCCAGCTAGTAATGAAAAAGCACACCAAAAGTCAAATGACCAATATGCATGCAAACGAGGTAAATTGGTTGAGTGGCCTCCCTCCCTAAAGAAGGTATGTCTTGCACAAGAGGGGCCTGAGACTCCCCGCTAAATATCGGAGGTAACAAAATCAGTTATAGGGGCCCTCGTGGGCTTAACAATTAGTCGGTCAGATCCCCCCCGGAGAGGTAATCCTCCATAAATTTTGTGTGTTGTCTGACCCCTATCTGACCCAGGGTACTTGCAGAATAACCCCTGCAAGTAACCTATGAGATACCTAAGTCAAGCAACTAATAAACCACTGTATAACCGATGCACAGAAGAGAAGTCGTAAGTCTGAATCACCATATGAGCAGGGTAGAAAAGCTCGAAACCTTGAAATATCTCTGACGCTAGGCGAGTATCAGGGGGATATCCCTTCAGCCAACTTCCACAGAAATATCTCTGACGCTAGGCGAGTATCAGGGGGATATCCCTTCAACCAACTTCGTGTGAACTCGTGATTAACTCCGGTGTGAGCGGAGCCTCCCGATCTTACCAATTATACAATGGACTTCTCAACTCCCTTTCTCAGACACATATGTTGATTTAATTGCCTTAGAGAAGTTTACTCACAAAAATCCTATTCCAAGGCACTAAATTCTAGGCTAGTTTATGCACCCTAGAAAATAAAATCGTTACTAATAAATTTTAAATTATAGCGTTGATTTTATGGCCGTGATTACTCAAAAAGGTATGGTGATGAAACTGATGGTGTTATGACTCTTCAAGAAAGTAAATATGAAAATAATGCAAAGTCCTAACTTTAACTTTTAATGTATGATATGCTCCTTAAAACGATGAGATTTTCAAATTCAACTCTGCGATTCAGAAGTAAAAATGCAATCTTTCACTGTAAGCACTAAGCTAATGATAAAAATTCAAAAGACAAAAAATGCCAAGCAATGCAAAATGCCTATTTTTTTTGTATTTTCAATATATTGAAATTGAAAATGCATGGACTGAAAAGTAACTTGATATAAAACCCTACTGTGTATAAAAGAGAAATAACTCAAGCAGGATATCAAGCAATGAAACACCCAGCCCAATGTAAAAGGACAATAAAAATGAAAATATGAAGAGAAAAACTTCGCCCAAAAATTCAACCAAAAGAGGGTTTCTTGTCATCCCATAGG
Organism: Picea mariana; assembly: GCA_032191745.1. NCBI lineage: Eukaryota > Viridiplantae > Streptophyta > Pinopsida > Pinales > Pinaceae > Picea > Picea mariana. The sequence goes on along the minus strand of JASDQU011379274.1, from coordinate 8,007 downwards.
CACTCAACAGGCACTACAAGGACCTAAGAAGGATCAACAAGCATCAAATCCCACCCAACAAACACCAAACCAAGCAAACATGAAAGGAAGAGATTTGTACACGATTGTTTGGGCAAATAGAGCGTATATATGAAGCTTACAGTGAGACAAACTGTGTGTATATGCGATTGTCAAGAAAAAAGGCACATATATGCTTTGAAACAAGGCCATGCAAGGGAAAAAGGCTAAAAACTCAGACTGAAAGTGAACAGGAGCTGTCAAGAAATGATACGACAAGAACCACAATAGAAATGAGAGCAATCTAAGGAGAAAAGTGCTTCAAACCCTAAGAAAGAAGATCCATCCCTAGTATGGTCGCCAATTTTGTTACAAGGAAAATCTCTCTATGGCTAGGGTGAACCACAACAGACAGGTATGACTATAGAAATCAACTCAATTCTATCATATGTTATATAAAATAATGTGCAAGGGAGGTAATAAAGAGGCCTACCTCGTCCAAACGTTTAATGATGTCCATCGTTGAGCACTTCAACCCAAAGCTTTATACCTGCAACAAGTTCTCAACAAACAAGCAGAGCAAGCATATAGTGATAATATAACATGTTAGCACATTAGATAGAATAATCCATTAATATACAAAACAAGCATGCCCATGGATAATAATACATATATTTGCAAGATATCAATTGGACAAGAAATGAGTATTTATATTAATAAATGATCAGTAGAAGTGAAAATATTACAGACTTTTGTGTCGGCACAGTTCAGAACCAAGAAACCAAGTTCCTTCCAACTGGGCCTCCACCACCTCAATCCTCCGCCAAAGGCAAGCTCATATAAGGGAGACAAAGAGGTTCTCCATCAATAAGGGAAGAGATTGGGGGCTGAACATTGTGTTCAGACTTAAAGGACAAAGGGATGCAAACTCAATATGAAGTAAATAATTTTTCCAGAGTAACTTTGCTCTCAAAGTTGAATTCTCTCTCTCTTTCCATAGCTCATAATTGGATTTTTTTATAGCCTTCAAAATGAAACTAAAGGGTTGAGTCAGAACGTTTCCAGTATATGGAAGGCCAAGGATCAAATATCTCTTGTCGTGAAATGGAAACCGGACATTTAATTTTGATTTTCTAGCACAAATCTCGATGTACGCGGGCTTTGGTGGAGCAGCCAACGTATATGCTTGTTGTATAGCTTGCAAGGTGTGTATAAGTGGAAAAATATTCATTTTTGTCTCTGGATTTATCAATAAGGTAAAGTAAGTCTGCATGGGGGAATGGAATAAGGCTCTCTCTGCAATATTGCATAGGGTGAGGCAAATCTTGCTTTAACACTTAGTTCCAAATACTTATGATCTGTGATTAGTGGAGAGAGATAAGATTTGATACATATACCCAAACTTTCCAGCAACAACCAAGTTTAAGAAGCCATACAACTAGATCATTTATTTAAGAACTATGAAACAATGCAAAAGTTAAATCCATGATTCATGAAAATGAGAAGAGAAATGTCCTTGATTGGATTCAAAGACCTCCTAAGTTCCTTCTTGCAGCTCCAATCCTTGCTTGGATAACTTGTCAGATTTATCATTTCTGCCTCTATAAACATGAGCAAATGAGATATGAGAGAAGGTTGATTGCAAATTCTTAATGTCCTAAGATAATGGTTGAAGTAAGAAGTTCCTCGTCACATAGTCTCCTTTCATCCATTGAATAACTAGAAGGGAATCTCCAAAAATTTGAACATGAGTGATCTCCTTTTCAAGAGTTAGAATGAAAACTAGCTTGAGAGCCATGACCTCAGTATAATTATTTGTGGCAAGACCAGTCCCATATCTGAAATAAATAGTATGGTAAGACGAAAGAAAAACAATTCCCCCCAGCGCCTCCTTGGTGAGGATCTACCAAATGAAGCCCATGGATGCTTCATTTATAAGTGGCATTGAAACTTGAGAGTGGGTAGGGATTGCATAAAATTGAGGAAAAATACCAATTATACTAAGACTTTGAGTAGCACACATGAGGGGTAAGGGTGTCCTTTCCTTTGAATAGTTTAGTCTTTCTATCCAGCCAAATCTCCTAGGACAAGGTGAGGGGAAGTGCTTTGAAGGATTTTGCGTCCTTTCTTTTCACCAATTTCCTTAAGGCTTCTTCTATTGTGTCCCCTGTCTAGGATTTACGGAGTCCAATTAGTCCTTCTATTTATTTCCAAACTTGTTTTGAAAAGGGACAAGAAATAGTTAGATGGAAGTTTGATTCAAGATCTGCTTCACAAAGGCAACATCTTTCGGGATCTTCAAAGATTATTTTTGTAAAATGTCCCAAGTGAGAGCCCTGTTATTGAAGAGAAGCCACCTTTTTTTTTTTTCTTCACAAGGAATTTGAATTTCCAAATAAATTTCCATCGCCAAAGTGGTGGTTGGTCGTTGTTCCATAGCTAGCGCTTTGTCTCTAATCTTGGCATAGTATATCGAAGAATGGTTTAGAGACTAGAGGAGTTCATACTCATCATAATTTAGGATAATATTGCATCTCCTGATATATGTAATGTATTATTTCCAACTCTTATAATATTCTTCACTAAGTTCCATATCTCTCCACAAGATCCAATGTTGGTGTCGAAAGTTCATGGCCCCCCCATGAGTGATGTGACAAAAGGTGGAAACTCATTTGTCTTTGAGATATTGAATGAGGGGAATTGGAAATATATGATATTTCTTGCTTCCAATCCAAGGATCAAGTCCAATCAATTCCCTATCTCCTTTTCCAACCTTCCATATTAGCTAATTCCCTATTAGGTGGAAAATTGTGATAGTGGTTTTCCATATTATCAAGGATTTTGGCGTCTTCTTGTTTGGAGAACATATCCAATCCTCTATGGAACAGGAGGGTAGGTATTTTTATTTAATAGTTTGGGACCAAAGTATTGTTCCTTGCATGAGGTGCCATACATTTTTGGTAGCTAAGGATTTTTAGAAGAGGAACAAATGTTTTAGCCCCCAACCACCTTGACATTTTGGTATAGAAATTTTTTCTAGGAAACCAAAGCCATTCCTTTTTTTTCTAAAGACCCTGACCAAATGAAATGATAGAAAATTTGTCTGATCCTATCTAAGATTTGTTTTGGTATCCAAGTGAGGGACATCCAATAAACTAGAATGGCCTATAAAATAGATTTTACTGAGACTAAGCACCCACCATGAGAAAGCCATCTGGTACATCAGAGTTTTAATTTTTTCTCAATATTGTCTATGAGCCACTACCAATAAACCTTGTTGGATTTTAGATGAAATCCATCACATAAAGAGAATAAAGAGATATTATGTCATCGCTAAGTGAGTCACATATGTAAGCAAAACAAGAGTAGACCATACATTGCAACATTGAGTTGGGTAGGCATATATGATTACCAATGTGCAAAATCCATACTTTACAAAACGAATGGAACATTAGTTGAGGAATATATACTTTAGTGGTAGATATTTATTCTATCTTGAGTAATGTCCCAATAGCATTGGTTTGTGTGAGAGATATACTACTTTTAGGCATAGTTTATCCCTTGTTGCTTTATAGTCCTAGCTCGGGGTATCAATAGGGAGTGCCTACAACTGAAGGGAAAATTACTGAAAGGAAAATTACTCTGATGCAATTTATAAGTTGTTATCATTTTATTATCAAGAACCTTTCAACGGAGCAAAAGAAAGAATATAATTACTTTGATGAAATTTGGATTCTCAAGAAACTTTCAACATAGAAAAATATATAAGAGAATGAAGTTTTATGGAACTTTGTGCATTTTATGCTATAAAATACTTGTAGCTCTTGGAAAAATGTTCACTGCATTGACATCCAGTGAGGTAGGTGCTAAGAAAGTATTCTAATTTCTTCAAAAGTAAAGTGATTTGATCTTTGGGATGGCATACTCTTTTAACTTTCTCAACATTTATGAGCATAAGTCCAAGCGATGCCACATCTCCAAATTTGTTATCTCTAGCAAGAGATAAAGCTTCAATTCGAAAATGAGATGGGAGGATTTTTATAAACAAAATATATGGTGGACAACTGAGATGGAAAGGATTAAGGATTAGTGAATAACTCTCACACATGCAAACTACCAATCCTTAATAGGAAAAATATGACAATTGGAAAATTGTTTTAACAAAGGCAGTGACAAGTGTAGTATTAAATCTTATCCCAACTAAACTTATTAAATATCTTCATAAAGTCAATATAAAATTGTATACTTACCTTGTCGATCCCACTACAAATGACCTCATCCTTCATTTTACTTTTTGAAGTTAGTTACATAAAGAAAGATAAGAAGTTAGTACTCAAGTAAGGATAAAAGGCAACATTGGAGACGAAGAAAGGGGGGAGTTTTATTGTAGCAGAGAGGTAGAAAGTGTTGAGATCCCATAGGGACATTATTTTGCAGTAGACTAAGGAACCAACTAGAGGATTCATCACCTTCATTGCAAATTTTACTATTCTTTCTCACTTTATGTATTCTTCTTTAGTTAATAAAAA